>JAHLKC010000126.1:0-121299 GCA_025449115.1 Chytridium lagenaria
ACTGCCTCGTATGTTGGCAAGCAACCTTGCTACTTTGATGCTATCCCATTTTGCCAAGGTTCAAGAAAACTGCAGAAGAAGGTAGAGCACGCCTTCTGTGTACTCCAAGGTCACTTTCATATTCTGCAGAAACCCTGTCAGCTTTGGAGCTCTTCAAACATGCAGGAGGTCGTCAAAAGCCTTGCATCATTCTCCACAATATAATCATTACTGGTGAGAGCCAAGATGGGGGTGAGATGCGGAATGAAGTTGTGGTTGAAAGGATTGGTGAAATATTGGAGAATTTGGAATACGTGCAGAGGGATGAGATTGTTGAAGACGTTTTTTAAACACATTACCTCTTTGTGGCTTCTACGGTCTTGTGAACGCGTCAACCCACTCTCATCCAAATCCATCACTTGTTTGAGGGACACAACAAGTTTGCTGATGAGGCTGTTGATTGAGGACCACCACTGGTGGATTGATTTGAGCGACCTGTTCTCAAACTCAGGCTTCTGGGAAGGCAATGCCGCGTGAACAAATTCAGCTTTGACGCTGGTGTAGAATATTGTTGGTTTTTGGTCTGTTCCTGTGGCGGCATTTTGAGAGACTGCCAGCCATGCACGCGCTATGCAAAGTCCTCAGATGGGAAAGAGTTGGCTCCTTGAGCTCTTTTCTATTGCTGCTTGAGATGGATTGACAGGGACCACTTTTAGGTTGTAGGTCTTGGGTCCCCAATCCAATATTGCTATTGAACGCCTAAAAAATGACATAGGTTTTCAGGAACGGTATGTGACATTTGGGGACTTGGTTTTTCAAGCGTCACGGGTAGAACCCAAGGAAAAATAGGTTATCTAAAGGTCCTAACGTTTGGTTGACCTTTTGCTTTGTTATTTGCAATCATATTGGACAGATGCAGTTACCCCATATCATAGACCATGAGGACAAGAGCTTCTTTACGGCTTCCTTAAAACTGCGTCACTTTGGGTAGAATATCATATTGTAATATACTTTAACTAGTATTATCTTTAAAGGAGTGGTTGGAAAATTATAAAATAGTTTAAAAAGGCCAAATATGAGATTATAAGATGACCTCACCAAGAGGTGTGAATGTATTACATATAATAGACATTGTGCCCTAACTATTACATCTTTTTGGTCTCTACCAGTATGAGTTATGTTGGTGACGGTTCACTTATCTGAATAAGCCAAAGAATTATTAGATGTGCTTGTAAAATCTACATACCCCCTGTAGTATACTTTAGATAAGCATATAGGATACTGAATTTGAATTTCAGTCTCTCTGCAGTAATCTTAATTATGACAAACCAATATTTTATTAATTTTGATTTTTTTTTATGCAAAGAAGACTTATTAATTGAAAACCGAAAATTGTTTTGTTGACATAGAATTTTCTGAATATATTAAGATTTTGCTTTCTTTAATGTGAAATATTCAATAAAATATATTCCACCGTAAGCATATTTCCAAGATGCTATATGTACAGCCTTTCCTTTTACCCCCTCCTGCTTGTACACTAACGAAGTCTTTAGGATTTGTCATGGTAGGTCTTTACTTACCTTATACGGTATTCAGGTTTTCCCACCGCATTGTATATATTTGCCGTCGGGTTTTCCCTGTTTACCGCCCTTTTGTATCTTCGGACTTTGTTTTATTTTGTATATATCACTTCTTTTTCCCCTTGCTCATTTATACCCATTGTTTATACGTTTATTCATTATTTATTTATGTTTATGTTGAGCGAGATGGTTTTTACAAATAAAGATAGAGAAGTTGTCCCCAGTCCTGTCCAGGTCCAGGTCCAGGTCTTCTCATGTACACACGCGCCTACCTCTGGCACCAAGGTTAGTATTAAGTAGTCTTACCAGAAGGTGCCTCCGTCAGGTCCTCGGACACACCGCGTATGTTCCGTGGCGTTGGGTGATCGGCTGGTGCAAAGCCTAAATCAGCAAACCCCCCTTCAGCGGCCGGTGAGATAGAGTATCAACGCAGCTTCCCCTCGTCATCATCGTTTCGGGTTTAGAGACTGCCCTTAGCATCGAGAACGCTAAGGAAACGCCTTTACCGCCACGATGATGGACGGAATGGGCAAAAATGGTTGTAGGAAGACATACTTGATAATACCGCAGCTAAGTATCTCTTATTTCTGGTCCCGTGCTTGTATCGACCCTTATTCCCTTTACCTTTCCTTTGGAACGCTGATCATCATTGAGTTCCACTTACTTTATACTCTGGACATTGTTTATCTTTGTCACATACACTAAACTTTATTCATTTATGTGTAGACCTTCTATGTACCATTAGAAGGTACTAGTCCTATCGAAACTCCTACCATATCTTTGGATAAATGGTAGGAGGCCGTAGTTTTACATTAACTCTTAAACGGAATATTTGTTGAGCTCTATTTAACCACTTCATGGAAAATATTGAATTGTAAGAAACGCAATGCTCAACCATGTAGGAAATTTCATGCTCTCCTTTAGTAACAATATTATTTGGTTTGATTATAATTAGTATGCTTCCACTATATTCCTTCTCATCGAGCTTATCTGTTATCTTGGGAAATTCATCAAGTACTTAAATTGCCATTAGATGGCTGCTATTGCAATAGTAGTACTCTCTTTTCCATTTTTTATGGCATATTCATTATATCATTTTGTATTTTTCTGTTGTTCCTTTTCTTTTTGTTTTTAGCTTGAATATTAAATGAACATCAATATATTTCTGGTTAAAAGTAGAAAAAAGTTTAAGTTGAAATTAATATAAAGTTTGAGCTAAAATCACAAATGAAGTTACGTTCAATTTAGCTTGATCGTCAAGTTAAATTTTGTATTATCGACAAGTTGAACTCATTGTCTTTGTTAAAGCCTGGATACGACTTCAAATTAGGGAATTTTTTTTCTGTGATGTACTGGAGAGGGCGAAGTTGCGGCAATTGGCGATGCTGAGAAGACAGTCGTTTTGGTAGGTCACGCACGCTGTTGGTGCCGCATACAGGGTTGATGACAGCGGGGCTTATGAGGTTATGGCAGTTATGAGCCAGATTAAAATTATGATAGTTAAACATATGTAGACTTCCCCGAAAAAGCATAGTTTTATTCACTTTCGTCCAAGTTTCAAAGATAAAGCAAATTAAACAATATCTAATATCGGCTCTTAGCAAGTAATCCCGCAAATACTCAACACCTCCCCAACGCAAATAGAGTCCCAGAACGTAGTGCCACAGTATGGGTCAGCCTTGATGATCAACTGCACACAAGGATCATCACAGGTCAATGCCGGTCCCGTCACGCACTTGTCGTGAATGCAGGCGCCGGGAGGTGGGGGAGGGGAGGAGGAGGAGGAGGAGTTCCAGGTTCAGCTCCGGGGACTTGAAGAAGAAGGTTGGGTGTTCCAAACGGAAGGGTCTTGAAACGATCGGCAGTGGCGAGGCAAGGGTTGCGGCGATGAGGTCGGGAACGGTGGCGTATGATTGGATTCCGAGGAGGAGAGCCATGACACCGGCGACATGGGGGGCCGCCATGGAGGTACCAGAGATGGTGTTGACGGAGTTGGTGGGCCAGCTTTAAGGAAATAGTGTCAGCATCTAGCAAAAAAAAGAGTTTCACTTACGTTGAGGTGATGTCTACGCCGGGGGCAATAATGTCAACACATTTCCCGTAGTTGGAGAAAGAGGCCAATCCATCAGTGATAGTAGACGCCCCAACAGTGACAGCCTCGGGAACTCTTGCCGGTGAAGCATTGCAAGCATCCGCGTTCGAGTTTCCAGCCGCAATAGCAAAGGCAATGCCGTTAGCAATGGCAGCCTGAACTGCGCTATCAAGAGCAACAGAGACTCCACCTCCAAGCGACATGTTGGCAACACCGGTGACCTTGGTGTAGCCAGGAGAACCCTTGGACGCGACGTAGTTCACACCGGCAACAACACCGGCGATGGTGCCGGATCCTCCGGCATCTAAAACCTTGACGGCGTGAAGGTTGGCGGATTTGGCGACACCGTAAAGACCAGAACCGACCGTTCTTGTTTTTATAAGTTATTAGGACATTGTAAGAATAGCGGGGCTTCGAAAGGTAAAGTGTTTCTTACCCAGAGCAATGAGTGCCATGACCGTTACCATCAGTGTTTTGACCGTCAAAGGCAAAGTCCCAAACCGCGCGTCCTCCGAAAGCAGGGTGAGCAATTTGGATGCCACTATCAAGAAAAGGTGTAATGTTAGTATAGAGGTGGAACAAGACGGCGTAAGAAAGAAAAGTTAAAAAACTGACGTGTCAATAATGTAGACATCGACTCCGGCTGCGTGTGGAGAAAGGTTGAAGAGAATGTTCATGAGATTCCGGTATGATATCATTTTTAGAAGACAAATGGATCAAAGAAAATATCATACCTCCAGCAGAGTCGGGGAAGGTGTACGCAGTGGGGAGAGGAAGACTACCCTTGGACAGACGCGGGAGTCCCCATGAGGGAGGGCTGTCCTGCACACCGGCGGTGGTGACGACAGCATCCTGTTCAACAAACAGGACCTCGGGAAGGAGCTATGATCATGAAAATAAAGCCAATATCAATACTCTCTTCCCGTTATAGTATAGCACTTAGACAATGGAATATGATCTCACCTTCAACTTGTCCGCAATAGCTCCCGAGATCTTTGCCGCATAACCCTTGAAGTTCACATTCGCAGCTTGATACCTCTGCAAGAACCCGAACCCTCCAAATGTAGGGATGTTAGGGAAAGCCGTCACATTCAGACCCCTCCTCTGCAACTCTGGCACTGAGGCACCAGTAGAAGCAGCCTGGAGCCATGCCTCATGAGTGTTGATGGTGGAGACAGGAGTGTTGGGTTTGTACACGACAATGTACTGGTTAGGGATCTTTGCGCCGGATTGAGGGGAGCCGATGGAAGCGGTGACCGGAAGAATGAAGGCCGTAACGGCGGTGGCGACGATGCCAATGAGATGCATGAGGTTCTTCTTTACTTGTAGTGGAGGGAAATGTGGATGGGGTGTATATGAGGTAAAGTGTAGGAAAGTCCTAGCCAGCCAAAAGAGATGCCATAGCCATCCTTTTTATACTCCATTCTGCGTTCAATGTTCATTCCTCTTCCGCGTGGGTTAACATCCTTGGCCAAGGCTGATATCAGCATCTTTGTCTGTTTGGTGTGCAACATCCCTTTTTAACCTGCTTCTGCAGGTGGGTCTACCCCAAGATTTTGTTTGAGGGAAGTTTGCAGAACTGCGTCTTAAAGTGCTTGATCCCCTACTCATCCCCTGATGATCCCTATAGGTACCTCCACAAATCCTTAGTATGATGATAGTGGCGAGACCATAAAAATATTTGGGTTTGGAGGAGGGGCCATATTATATTTGGGTTTGGGGGAGGGGCCAGGTGGATATTGTCGCGCTGAAGAGTCCATTTTGGGTGATACGCCCCTTTAAATTTTAAACACCGACCATGCAGTTCAGGGAAAAAGCAACTGATACGATATCGTGCTTGGCTCATGGCTCTTTTCTCTTTAAGAGGATTATCGTTTTTTACCCGCCGCGGTCAGTGATGCGACCCATGGGTATCCGATAGACAATATTTATGTAGAAGCGATATCATAACAACGCCGTTTATTCAACACGTTATCCCACACAACCCCTTCACCAGCCCAATACAAGCATCATCCCAAGCCATATTCTTGCAATACGGATCCTTTGCGATGATTTTCACAACGCAAGGATCATCGCAATTCATCGGTCCGCCTCTTTGACACACATCATGCGTGCATCCTGAAGGCGGTGCACGGGGAGGGGGTGGGGGCGGGACCGTTTATCTTGACCTCCGGCACCGGGAACTTGGACCAGGAGGTTAGGCGTGCCGATAACGAGGGATTTGATACGGTTTTGAGAGGCGATGAGGAGGTAGCGTTGATGAGACTAGGGACAGTGGCGTAGGGCTGGAGGCTTAGGAGAAGCGCCATGGCACCAGCGACATGGGGTGAGGCCATCGACGTGCCTGAGAGGACGTTGGTAGACTTGAACTTGTAGCTTAAGAAAAGAATGTGTTTCATTATACTATAAATTACGCAGAAAGAAGCAGATAGCAACAAAGGGGAAATTTATAATAAAGGGAATTATTAGAGAATAAATACTTACGTTGAGGTGATAGAGACACCAGGCCCGATAAGATCTACACAGGATCCGTAATTGGAGAAGTCTGCCAACACATCCTTCTGATCTGATGCCGCAACTGTCACAGCTCCTTTTGCTCTAGCTGGTGACTTCAAACACGCATCCTTCCCATCATTCCCTGCAGCAACCGCAAAAGCAATCCCTGTAGCCGTCGCGGCCTCTAAAGCCAAATCCAAACTCTCAGAAGCATCACCGCCAAGCGACATATTGGCAATGGCGAAAACACCGGTAGAGTTTTGAGGAACTTGAGAGGCGACGTAGTCGATGCCAGCGATAACACTTGAAGTAGTGCCGGCGCCGGTGGAGTCGAGGACCTTCACGGCATAAAGTGTAACAGATTTAGCGACTCCGTAGAGTGTCGAGGCCGACCGTTCTGGTTTTAAATGGGTTATATTTTTAAGTCGTTTCAGGAAGATATGTGGGTTTTAAAAGAAATATTTTTTTTTTACCCTGCAACATGCGTCCCATGCCCGTGTCCATCCTCATCGCTATCCCGGCAAAGTTACCGCCCCATATGGCACGTCCGTTGAAGTTGGGATGAGTGATATCAATGCCACTGAACAGATAGGGTTAGCTTGTTGTTTCCACTACAAGAAAAAAGCATGAGTGTTTAAATAACTTACGTATCGATAATGTACACACGTGTTCCAGCTTTGACGAATAAATTGAATTAGCACGTAATACTTTCAAAGTAATGTAGGAAAATCGGAGAGGCTTTGCCGTTGAAATTAATCGGCAAAAAAAGAAAAGAAAAAAAGGAAAAAAAAAAAAAAACAAAACATAAGAGGCAGGATCTTAAGAGAGCACCTCCAGCCGAATCCGGATATACAAAATTCGAAGGAAGTGGAAGATCTGCGGTTCCAACTCTCTTGAGTCCCCAAGAGGGCGGGTTTACCTGGGTGGCAGTAATGCCAAACACCGCATCCTGTTCGACGATAGCTACTTCCGAAAGTGTCTTTCGCGTAATAACATTAGTTAGTCATAACAAAAGTGAATGAAGCTCCTCATAGAGCGGGCAAAGATCTTATAAAATTTATACCTTAACCACCTCAGCCATTTCAGCCGTCATTTTGGCTGCATATCCCTTAAATCCAAACTCCCCACTGGGTGCAAACGAATCCGGCCTGCCATATTTTCTCAAAATCCCAAATGCCTCGTATCTTGGCAACGCTGGAAACACTTTACCGCCTGACGTCGCGGCCCTCCTACGTACAGGTTCCGATGCCGCAGTAGTTTGAATCCATTGCTCGTGAGCGTCGATGTCCGCCGCAGTAGTAGTTTTATGGTATACGACGATGTATTGGTTAGGGATCTTTCCGGTTGGAGAAAGAGGAGGCGGGGCAGCAGAAGAGTGAATTGCAGTCCACAAAAGAGCTAGGGCGACGAAAGAAAACAAGGGCATGGCTTCAAATATAACGGTGTTGCTCAAGCAGAATAGGGATGCTTTGAACCTCGGCTGAAGGGCGGTCGCAGTGTTAGATGACGGTATGAGGATGGATTCTGATGAGGTTCTTGATTCTGCAGCTGCCCTTCAGCTTCGACGTCACAGGGATAGTGGAGGTAGGTATTTGGAATAAACGGACGTTATCTTATTGATCCCAAATCAGCGCCGTCTTTTGATAACATTTTGTCCTTGATCATCTGCTGAATCAAAGCTCCGACTCTCCTTTCACCGCTCGCCGACGCCGCTGCAGTTTAGGACGTCACCATATTGGGAATAGTGGGTAATGAAGGGGCTTGTGGGTCTCTCTGGAGGCGAGTCAATTTCTTGAGTGTTTGAGATTCCGCATCTCATCACCATCATTCAGCTTATCGCAGGTGGGCTTCCTTGTGGAGGTCGGAGTCAGAATTAATTTTGAGGCACAGTCAAAGCCATTTACATAGAGATACAGTCGAGAACTTGAAGGATGAGGTCCAACGCTTATTTGTGACTCTGTCAATTCTGGTAACGCTTCGAAGAGACTTTGATTGACTCCATGTCAGCATCCCGCACTCTCCGAATCGCCGTCTCGATTTAGAGCCCATTTAAGATAATGCTTTTTTTGGGGTCTAATCGGGAATAAATGCGAATCGATTCGTCTAAAATATTAATGGCGTCTGCATGGTGATCCAGCGCATCATCAGTAGTATATATTATCATTATTTCGTGTCATTGATGCGCACTTTTTTGAACGATGGTAGTGGTGTTGTGGGAAGCATTTTATAAGTCTAAAGTCCTTGAGTAACATCAGAAGAATATATTCAGTTCTCGCCTCCCGCACTGTTCAAGGAGATGAGATATTTCTAGAAAGAACGAAATCAGGACGAATGAGAAGGGGTCAATCAACTGCAAAAAAAAAAGAGAAAAAGCGAAAGAAAAAGAAAAAGGAAAAAGAAAAAAGGTAAAACGCTAGTTTTCGAGCTCGAGAAAAAGAACGAGAAAAGAAGGAAAGATCACCGGTGAGCCAGAAGATAAATGCGCACGTGAAGGAGAATAAGAGGAGCTTAACACACGAAAAAGCAGTAAACAAAAAAGTAATGAAACGAAGAAAGGATAGTATTCAAGAGTTTAGCAGATATAGTTTGAAAAAAGGGTTACGTAGGCGATAAAAAACTAGTGGGCGGCGAGGGGTGATAAACATATTGAAAATGTAAATGTTCAAGTGACAGGTTCATTAATACAAGAATTGTAAAGGATCTGCCACCTTCCTCTCCTCCTTACTCTGCGGTGCAGCATCATTCGGATCCATATCCAAACTCGGCCCAAAAGACTCCAAAAAGTCCTTCACAAGCGGTTCAAATTGTACCGGTTCCGGTGCAATCATAGCCGAGAGTCTGTGAAGCATGTTGAATAGACCCAAAGATGAAATGGCCTCCATGACACCACGCGGTGTGATCATATTTTCAAGGAGACGGATGTTGCCAGAGGCGGTAAAGACGCGTTTAAGGGAGGCGGCGGAACGAATGAAGTCGAGGACGGCGTCGAGACGTGGGATTTGGACGGGAACTCCGGCTGCGGCGGAGACGAGGATGTGGATGGGAACTTTTCGGCGGATGGCAAGGTATGAGGCGTGACCGCGAAGAAGGAGGTTGCCAGTAGACGTCGTGTACTGTTATGAAAGAGTTTAAGCGTTTGAAAGGTTAGTGATATTTTCTACGTAAGGTACTCGTCATAACCTTTATAAAGATAAAGGACAAAGTTAGAAAAAATACTTACAACGTAGAACATCAAAGCCTTGGCACCATTAGACCATTCACAAGGCTCATCCCCAACAGCGGGATCAGGTTCATCCTTGGACCTAAGCAAGAACAACCACAGCATAAAGCAAACTGCCCTCTTTGCATCCAAGTTCTGCATCACTGACACATATTTAGGTGTGAACCCCATATGCTGCGCCAAAAAGTCATCAATGCCTTTATGCGTTGTCGGAATACTTTTCGTCCAAGTCCCACACTCCTTCTCCACAATCACCAACTTTTTCAAGATGGCGTTGTAGTCCCCAATTCGCTTGACTCCCTTCTTAGGTACAATCTCGGCTGCCTTTGCAGATTCAATTTCGGCAGCAGTAAATCGCCCACTCTCGGTGAAGCTTTCGGGAGCATGTCGATCACCAACCCATCCATTCGGTCCAATTTGTTCCGTCGCAAAAAGAATATCATTCACACCCAACTGCATCCCAACACTATCCGTGATAGCATTAGTCCATCCCACCATGGCAGAGATACAAGCAATAGCTTGAAGTCCCTCCAACCCAAACTTGTTGATGACGTTTCGCTTCAATTCAGGAGTGACTTTGGACGGGATTCGTGATGCAGCTGTGACAAGACTTAGCGCATCGGCCTCACGCTGGGTGTTGCGGGGATCGCTGGGGTCTGTGACGGGTTTGAAGCTAGATGGGGTGTTACCGGCTCCGCGGACGGCGACGCCAGGATGAGGTCCATCAAAGGAGGGACCTCGGTATTTGCTGTTGCTAGCGGCTCTGGAGTGAGGGCCGTATGCGGTGGAGATGTTTGAGTCTCTAGTGACCGTGGATGAGCCAACCTTTTCGCGGACTTGGGAGCGGTATGAACCGTGAAAGACATCTCCCATACCAGCAACTTGAGCAGCACAGAAGTGACTAAAATGATGGGCGTTATATATATGCGTTTAGACTTTTAGAAATGTGGTGATAGAAATTTGGTGATATACGCAGAATAGAGAGGTGAGACACCAAAGCTTACCATCTGTACTGCATAGAAGAAACCAAGAGAATGGATCTTCGCAACTTGATGGATACAGGGTGAACCTAAGGTAAAGGAAAGTAGAGTATTAATGGTTGACCCAATTTTACCGGTAGTAGCATGAACTCAAGGCCTAAGAAAAAAAAAGTACTACAACTGAATTAAGCTTACCCCAAGATCCGTCTTTGGCATGTTGATCAACCTCGGTAGCGCAAATTGCATGCCTCTCGCACTGGGTTTCCAGAGAGCATAGTGAGTGATACCTCCGGATCCACCTCCCATAAACCATCCCAGGAGTGCTTGAAACGCCTAGTAAATTAAAGAATAATCATTGAGTTGAAAAGCATTAAGATAAAACGATGAGCCCAACCGGATCCATCGACACCAAGTTCACCATCCCTCCCAATCCCATTGACGCCGTGTGTCTTAGCCGGAAACCCCAGTCCAAAAACAAGGGGACCTCACGTTTGTCACCACACGACGAACCAAGCAAATGGAACACAGGGTTGTAGTCAAGGAACGCAAAATGGTTGTCTTGATGTGTGGCAGGGAGACTGTTATGGATGGATCGAGGGAGATGGGAACGACGGGGGTTGTGCAGGTGCAGAGGAGAGAAAAGAAACTTACCGCGAACTCTTCCATAGCTTGCTCCGAGCTAGGAACATAAGGTTTTAACAACTCAAACAACGTTGGCGTCTCACTTTCTGTGAACGTCAACTGATTCCCTCCGTACTGTTTCAACATGTGGTTCGGATCCACATCCTCTTCCTCGCTGTAACCAGAATCACTTCCACTTGACATGACTGACCGTCTGTCAAGGTCCAGACTCTGAGTGCCGCGAGGAGTGTATTGAAGATGCGCGTGATGGTGCGCGTGGGAACGGTTGGACTGTAAAGCGTGTTACCGGCGGATGAAGCAGTCGTGGAGGCGGAGTGGATGGAGGATGGGTAAGGGGTTGTGCGGGTTGCGGCGGTAATGGATGACCTGACACTGAACGAGTTGAGGGCATCGCGAGAGATGCGAGGCTATTGGTGCGGATCATGGGGACGGGAGCCACTTGACGGTGTTCTTGTTGTTGCTGCTGTTGTTGTTGTTGTTGTTGTTGTTGTTGTTGTTGTTGTTGTTGCTGGTAACGGTAGTCGTTTGTATTGCGCATATTTCATGTCTTGTTGGTGATCATCCATGTTATCATATGAGTATGGGGGTGGAGGCATGCCGGCTGCATCCGCTGAGCCGGGAACTGCTCGTGCGGAAGAAGAAGCGACATAGGGAGTGGAACGCCCATTAATGTTGTTCATCGCATGGTGGAGGGATGGCATGGGAGGCATCATGGAGTCACGGTAATTAGAGCGACCATTGTAGTGAGAACCTGGAGCCGAAGCGTTTTGACCCCGATCCATAGCAAGGTTGCCATACCCTGTTTGACTGTACGGGTCCCCGGCAGCCATAGCCGCGGCTCTTGCAGCAGCATGGTGGTTAGGAGGAGTGTAATCGAGACTGGGTCTACGAATCATGTTTTGGTTGAAGTCGATCAAGGGCCTGATGGTTCACGATGTGTCTCTGGTGCTGCGGGTTGGGTGTGTATGAAGCAGGAAGGTGTTGTGGGGCTGGGGCATAGCGGTGTGCAGGACCGCGTCGAGCGTATGGGCTCGAGTTTGCACCAGGGAGTTCGCAGCCGTCTGGACCGCACGGACTGAATTCCTCGAGGTACGTTAGGAGCTCTTCGTCCTCTGGTAGATGCATGTCGAGAGGAGCAGGCGATGTTTGGGGGTTGTATTGGTAGGAGGCCATCGTCTCGTCTTGTTTGGTCTCTGCAGGTGATGATCAATTTGCAGTCCACAAAAAAAAGCCTGAAAAGGGTGAGGGAAAGGTAGAGGTGGACAAGCACGAGATTCAGGATCCTATTTATAAATTGTGAGAGAAGGCTTCAGAGAAGCAAATTACAGGGTCACGAAGGGAAAATGATAAACGTCTTCTCTGACTTTCCAGTCCGCGGCAGAGTAAAAAAAAAAAAGAAGCAAGAAAAATCTTAATAATAATATTTAAAGTGGAGACAATAATTTGTACCCAATTTGTTTGCACCTTTACACCAAATACACTACAGTAAAGCCACCCATCGCGCAGCCAAAACAAACGAGATAAACACAAAAAAGTGTCACCAAGTATGATTAGAGATTAATGGATTTTTTATAATATTTTACTAGAGGATGAGGCATTCCATGACGGCGTATTGATATCTATTAGGTAGCTTGAGTGCGATAGGTTTTGGTAGACAGTTAGGATGAAGGGTCATGATTTTGCTGAGGGCATAAAATAGAACTGGAAATGGTCGTTGAAAGCTGCAGAGGTGAGCCTGCTGCATCTTAAGGCTGACCCGGCCCATTCGAAAAAAAGACAGGAAAGAAATATGTGTCAAAGCATGGTCCAATTTTATAAATCAGTACAAGGCTTCACTACCCTTTTTGTAGATTTGTGAAAGCCAATGAAAGCACTCTGGAAACAAAAGGCAGTCTCATAGGGAACAAAAAAAAGTGCCCCCAAACAAACACTTGAATAAGATTTATAACCTGTAAATGTTTACATACATATATCACTAAAATACCTTGGTAGGAGAATTAGAAATAAAACAAAACGAAGCACAGTTTACAGGGGAAAAGGAAAAGATGTGCGAAAAAAAGGCTGCAACCGAAAAATCATTTGCTATGATTGACCTCACTAACAAATAGAATAAAACTATAAAGATAACGTAAATTCGCATGAGCTTTACATAGCACACAAGCTCAGACAGCAATGTACCTTCTCACCGTATAAAAAATAGCCTCGGAAGACATACAGAAATCACGATGAAGAAAATATCATACGTAAAACCGAAAAAAGACGAACCACGCTAGAAGATAAAACCGTTATAATATAATTAAAAAAAAAGGGAAAGAGTTGGATTCCCGTCTGGAACCAACATTAAAAATATACTCTCTACATTAAGAGAATCACATGGAATCGGGTGAATGTTACAGCCAATCTTACAGCTGATCGCACCTAACCCCGCTTTCATGCCAAAACCGGTAAGCCTTCATCAATCCAATATAATGAGTGACTGCCGCCATAACCACAAGCACATGAAACAGCTGATGCGATTGAAACTACAAAAATAGGAAATAAATACACAACGATCAGATCAAAAAATTCATGAAGGCAAATATAAAAAAAAAACACAAAAAC
This sequence comes from Chytridium lagenaria, assembly GCA_025449115.1. NCBI lineage: Eukaryota > Fungi > Chytridiomycota > Chytridiomycetes > Chytridiales > Chytridiaceae > Chytridium > Chytridium lagenaria. The sequence goes on from JAHLKC010000126.1 coordinate 13,591, forward strand.
AAAAGACGATGGCCCATACCCAAATATCAAACTTCCCCGGAAACCACCTCTCCGGTACTCTACTCGCATACAGCGCCGCCCCCAAAATATACATCAACCCCATCGCTCCAACATATCTCAAGGCCATCGCCTCCGCAGCAAACTCTGGCTTATATATGATCAACACATGTGCAAGCGGTACGACACCGGCAAGTCCTAGGGCCAGAAAAAGGGTGGTGCGGAGGTACCGATACTTCGGTGTAGAGAAACGCTTGGACATAGTGACGATGGCGGTGGCGAGTCCGAAAAAAACCATAGTGGGGATGTAGATAAGTTGGAGGGTGCGGTAGCAGTAGAAGCCGTAATAGACGGCGGGGATAAAGGATCCGCTGGTTTGGCGGAGTCTGGATAAGTTAACAGCTCTTTGAACACAAATGACGATCATCAAGATACGTACACAATTAAAAACACGATTCCAACATAGTCAGCCTTATTCCAGGCCTTCGAGACTTCCATGGAATGACAGCAGCACAGATGGTAGGTCGTAGACAATCCAAGACAGAGCACGCTGACATCAAGAAAACACACACCACAACAATATCATAAGCGGTGGTGGTATTTCCAATTGGAAGGAGGCCGTTGAAAGAGTTTGATCCAGACTGTGGTGTATAAATGGGTGAAAATGCCACAGCTGTAGGGATAGGAAGAGACGCCATAGTGGTGGGAACGCGATGAAAATGTCGTAGAAATAGCAGTAGGAACACTTGTCGTGATGATGATAATGGTGTCGTTTGGGGAAAGGGGGGCGGTGGAACTTGACGATGAAGATCGTGCAAAGCTTAAACCGGATCAGTATAAAAACAACACCGTCCCGATCAAATGGGTGTACACGTTCCCAGTCTCGTTGTGAATGTAGAAAAGTGACCGGAAGCACCCACGGTATGTGAATTGGATGCGACGGTAGCCAGTAAGGATATACACGTCGTCGTGAAACCAAGCTGGCATGTTTCGATAGTGAACAGTAGTGTCCATGTATTTTGTGCCTCTTCGAAGTGCTTCTTCCCTGCATTTAGGGCTATCGTCGCCTTCATCGTCAGCATCCTTGATAACAATAACGGGAGTTGGTGTGGCCGTTTGTGTCGCGTATGATTTTCTGAAGACGATGTTGACGCGGTATCATCTGCACCAGATCCTGCTTCAAGTCTAAAAAGTGGGTGTTAGGAGAGGGAAATAGGATGCTTTTTTCTATAAATACATAAAAAATAGAAATGAAAATGCCGCTCTCATTAAGCGCGTTAGGCAAGATTGAGAGGGATTGAAAACGCAAGACAGAGCAAGGTCGCTCAGTGGATCGTATTCCCCGCAATAGGTGGTGGATAAATGGAAAAATTGCGACGTCGTTAGACCCAAATGAAAGACAAGCACGAGGCGATCGCCTCTAGCGAGTCTACCATGTCCCCGCTTCCACCATCTATCCTGTCACATTTCTAGGGTTTTCTCTCCTCCTGACCATACTACCCACGTCAACCCTGTCACGGCCGCCCATCGAAAAAAGAAAAGAAAAAAGAGAAGAAAGAAAAGAAAGAAAAGAAATAGGGTGAATGCAAGAGGGATGTTAAAATCTCACCCTATCGCCTCAAATGCCGCATGTAAGTCTTGATGGCATCAGATTCGGAGCTGTTCCGGGTGGTTTCGATGTCCTTTCTGACAAGGGCGGGAGTCCTCACCCTCAGCCTCCATCACCACTGTCGTCGACGAAGGTGCTGGAGTCATCTGTGCGATAGAAGGTTCCAATGGTATAGCGATATCCTTAGAGTTCCCCGCTGAACATCAGCAGTTTCTGCAAAAATGGGTCTTGCGGCAGTCTGGAATGGTCACAGAAGTTGTAGTAGTGTTGGAGAGAGTTAACGAGTTGAAGTTGAGCTGTTTCCGATGCAGACGGTGCCGTGATGCAGAGGTTGATGTTGAAGCACTTACAGCTTCTTGATTTATCAACCATTGCCATCAAAGTAGGGGTGGATGCGGAGCTCGCATCCTTCCCTCCACTACCGGAGTCGGTGGTCTCAATGCATCAGAGCATCAGTTCCAGCTACATCGGACACCTCTAAGTTGGTTAAATGATCGTTGCTTGACCTCGTCACTGGCGTTGTCATCGGCGGAGATCAGAAAAGAACCCAACACCCAAAGCAAGCTTTTTTTTTATTATTATATACTTTTTTGCGTCTCATTAGCGTGACTCACGGAAAAAATGTATTTACGCGCAGAATGCGGGTAATTTTGTTGCAGCAAATCAAACGCTATTTATAATTCTTTTGCCCCCTGCTTCCGTTCATATCTGTTCTGACCGCAACGAGAAAGTCACCGGCCTTCATTGTCTAAATCAACCGTCACAAGTGCCGCGTCTGTCCTGCAAGTCGGGCAAAGGGAACTATGCCAAAGCCATGGGTCAAGGCACTAAAACGCGCATCATTAATATCAACACCAAAAACGGTAATAATCTTTAATCACAAAACTCTCACCGACGGATGAAAAATATGCCCACACGGCAACTCCCTCACGTACTCGCCATCCGCAAAATCCTCCAAACACACTGGACACGCCATCTCCCCACTCGACGTGGACCACGCCTTTGTACTCCCCGCTTCTGTGTCCACCAGTCCACTCGCGTAAGGAGGTGGAAGGTCCACTCTTGTTACGTTTCGTGGCGGAAAAGCTTCATAAGACGTAGACCCAATACCTTGCGTCCAATGCGGAACGGTGCTTAACTCGATACCGTTCGTATGCCTGCTCATAGGCAGTGGCGGACCTTGAGTCGGGTCAAGTGTTGAATGCCATTTCGTTTAGGCGAAACACCGGTAGGTGGGGGTGGAACCTGAGAAGTCGAAGAAGCATCGGCTTTTCCTTTCCCTTTGTCAAAACATTATCACCTCCATCTCGTTTGACCTTCATCATCGCCTCCCTTCGTCTTCTCTCCCTCACTGAATGATACTTAATCTTTGGAAACCATTCCGGATCTAACACCGGCAATGTCTCGCCAATACCTCTTCCCCCCATAACCCCGCTATTTCGTCGGCCAGTCTCAACCTCCTCCGCATCTCCCCGTTCTCGTCTCCTCCTCTCTCTTCTCCAAAATGCAAACGGCAACCGCCTATCACGTCCGCTTTCTCCCAACAACACCCGGCGTGGCCACGGCCACCATAGAGTCGCGTGTGATTGCTGATCGTCTTCTCGACGCATAGGGATAGGAACATTGACGTTTTGAAGAGGTGGCACTGGAGCTGGGACTGCGTTGACAGAGATGAACGTGGAGTCGTATCGGAAGGTGCTTCTTCGTTAAAAACAGCGCCGTGGCGGCGAGTTGGGAGAAAATGAGGTCGCGTTGCTGATGTTGCTGGTGGTGATCCGTCCCATGGTGACCCGGGGGCATTGACGAGCGACGTCTTTCTTCGTAAACGGTTGAGGCTGTAGTCCCACTTTGTGAATTCAATGGCAAAGGTATAGGAACGCGACGATCAGCCACTGCAGTGAGCTTTCTGGAAAAGACAAGCTATAAGCATTTTGAAGACGATGTTGCACCTTGACAGTAGACCGCATCAGCTGTTATTCTATCCGCCACCATTTGCCGTCCTGCTGGCGTGTCGGTAAGGTCAACCGCATTTGATGAAGACAGTGTAGCTGACATGTGTGGAGTGGGTCGAAGTTGATCTGGCCAACCTCTAGATGGTGCAATGCTGCCTCTTCTCGCTATGACACGCGAGCAGGTGAGATGGGGTGGTCTTGTGTTTCTGCTGTGTGCGCTCTTAGAGGAGACGTTCAACAACCTCTGTGGCAATATCGGATGGTGCCGCCGCGGACACACGAGTAGACAACGCATAATATACGTAGATGACAGCGGTTGCAAATATAGTACTAAGGAAAACAAGCTTTTCAAGTATTGAGGTTAGGTTCAGGCCCGAAAAACTCACAGCAAGACTTCCCCAATCTCGGATGCCGTTGATGTCGTTTGAACGCTTCCTGGCGCATAAGTCATGTAGCGGTCTGGATTCGTGGTCATTGTAATGTCAATATCCATTCTCCTCGCTTTAATCTTCCAAGTTTTGGGCTCCCTTGGGTCATGTCGGAATTTTAGCTTTTCTTGCCTGGTATATATGCTCCGATCCTGGGAGACGTGTCTCCTTTTACGTCATCAATTCAATGGTGTAAAGTTAAAATCCGCAACAAAAATTGGATTTGTTGAATGAACTGATTTCTATTCCGACTTGAATAATATACATGAATGACGAAACGTACTTGAGGAGAACATAAAACGGAAAGGAAACGATAAAACGTAGTGAAAAGACGCGTTCGGAAACAAAGAAAAAAAAAAGCGCACAACCTTTAATCATGCAACAAAAGAAGGCTCTGAAATGGAACAAAGGCAATAAGAACATGAATATGGTAAAAAAGGAAGTTTCAAATGAACTGCAAGAAACTAACTTGATGAGGAGAGATATACTAGACCAAAAAAGAGAAAAGCAGACAAGGAGAAACGGGTTGGAAAAGAATAGCCTTCTTTACAAAAATTTTACCAAGCGTCTCCAGCGGCCTTCCTCGAAGGTGGAGCAGCCAGTTGGATAGCTGCAGATTTTGACCTGTGGACATCCTCTGCTTCAACGGTTGCGTGCAAGTCCTGCAACACAGCACCTCCTCCTGCGTTGTTTCACCCCCCTCATCTGAAGTTGTACCTCTTCCTCCAGTGCCACCCGACGGTCCCAAGTCAAAGACCCGTTGAGACTTGAAAACGGCGTTGTAGGTCTTTGCAAAGAAGTTGGACCCGATCACTGTGCAAAGCGTCAAACACGTCAACAGTGAATTGATAACGTGAAGGGTCGGCGGCAACTTGATCGTCAACGACAACGGTACCAGCACAATAAGACTCAGCACGGTTGCGTAAATGGCCAAATTGATTTGGAAAGACTCGTTAAACTTGGAGGTCACATTTCGGGTGGAGAAACTGACAAAGACACCGTAGAGCAACACTAAACCGGGAGGAGCGATCAAAATCCAGAGCCACAACCCCATCTTGGATGCCGTGCAAATCGGCCAGACTTCTCCATCGACCACAACGGAACCAATCTCGTAAGGAGACATGACACTGAACGCCGACAACACACCGGTATTAACAATCATCAAAGCCGCAACCACGGCAATGAGAACACCGTCCTTGACCACAGCGACACGGGACGATCGACTCCGCATGAAGATGAAATGGATACGCCAGTTCTTGACCACCATTGCGCTAAAGACGAGCATACAACCCTCGCTAAACATCCAGAGACCCGTGCGGCAGGTCATGGAGGAGGCGCTTTTGGGGTTGGGGTTGACGGGGAGGTTGTAGGCGATGATACCACCAAAGGCGCAGAGAGCGCCAAGGGCGTACAGGGTGAGGAAAGTAGGGGAGGCGGAACGGAAGGCGGGAGTTTTGCGGTAGATGAGAGTGGCGATGAGGGAGAGGATAGATAGGATAATACCGATTCCGGCGATAGTGTAGCCGATAGACAAGATGAGAGTTTGCACATATTGCAAAGGTTTCTCTTCGGGTTCAACTGGAGGGAAGGTCGCCTGTGAAAAAGTACAATTGGAACATTCAGCAATGCAATTGGAAATGGGGAAGAAAAGAATTGAAATACGCTTGGAATCGAAGCACTCACCAGCAATCCACTGATACTACCTCCATCACGTCTCGTACCGCCATACATCAACAACATAGTCCTGTTGTCAGGCTTGCAGACGTCATAGTCTTTTGTAAACTCACACGCATTTCTAGAGTCACTTTGTTTAAATGCCACACTGGTCATCCCTTGCAACTCATAAGGCAGCTTGGATGACGCAGCCTCTCCCGTCCATTCTTCTTTCACATGGTTGAAGATATATACTCCATTCTTCATGTCACCGTTCGAGTTACCACCCACAATCATAATCCTACGTGCGTCCAGGACGACACCGGTGGCTTTAGAGAGGGCAGGGGGTGCGAAAGAGGAGGATGAGAAGATAGGACTCCAGGTGTTGCTGGTGATGGAGTAAATGTGGAGGGTGGAGAGATCACGAGTTCCAGTGTTACCGCCAAAGAGAAGCAGTGAAGTGGGACTAAGAGCGAGGAGGTTGGAGAACGATGAGGCGGGTGGGGTGGGGCCAGCTGCGGGAGTGAGTTGGCTCCAAGTAGAGGTCGTAAGGTCGAGACGCCAGAGATCGTTTTGAATGTTAGCAGAATCGTCCTGACCTAAATAAGGATATCAGAATCACTTTCATTACTAAAAAAAAAAAAATCAAGTTTTGAGGATGCTCACCTCCCCAGACAAACATGAACTTGTCATCGACCATAGCGACAGCGTGGTTCTTCCTCCTGACAGGTCCACCCCCAATTGTAGACACGACCTCCCAAGCCATGTTCCTCATAGACCACTTCCAAACCTCTGAAACAAAGCTCTGATCCTGACGTGTTCCACCGACAATGTAAAGCTCCTCAGTGGCTTTACGGAAGACGGCGCCGTGGCCCTGCATCGCTGGAGGCCACTGAGTAGAGGAAGATGAGGCCGGGGGAGCAATTGACGTCCAATTGGTAGTGTCGATGGAGTACATGTACAGGTCACGGTTGAAGGCATTCGTTGAAGTTACACCGCCGTAAAAGAGGAAGGTGTTTGACGTGGCAAGAGTTTGAGTGTGGTCCTAAACATAGCGAGCATTAGCAACCAATGAAACGACAAGAAGACAAAAGAAAACTTACAATAAGTCCCGGAGGAGCCCTGCCAAAGCCGTTCAAGCTGGACCAGACGCTCCCAGCAGCGGTACCCACACCTTGCAAAACCCCATCACTGACTCCAGTAGACAGTACACCCTGTGACAATTGATTCGTCACCTCTCCTAGAACTTCTTCCGCCGGTTTAGTAACAACCCCACACCTATTGGCTCCATCGGCACCACCCCCAACAGCAGCCTGCGTCACAGTCCTCCTCCAAGCAGCACAAGCTCTTTCACCAACACAAGGTGCGAGCCCAACACCTCCATTCTTGGCATCCATCTTCTTGTTCTTTCCACCCTGGAACCGTCCATCAATCTTCTCCTTGAGAACGAGATACATGGCTTGGTCAACGTTTTTCAAAGCAGAGGTGAGGAGATACGAGGAAGTGACGTCGGTGCGGTTGGCGAATGTTGTTCTGGATTCGTCGGTGTCGACTCCAATTGCCCAACGTGATGCTCGCGCAAAGTGTGCGATGGCGGCGGAACCGAGAGCACCACCAGCGCCAAACAAAACATCGGCATTACGGGTCAGGAATGCTGAGAGAAGGGGTGAGCATACAAACAATTAAAAGCATTGAGAATGATGATAGGAACTTACATTCTGCGGTTGCGACGCCCAAGTCGGTATTACCCCATGTGGGGTCGTCGGAAAATGTACCGAGAACCGTGACAGCAGGGTTTGAGAACTTGACACCGTTGAGGAATCCGTATACTAGAAAAATAATTATAAGCATATGCCTACAGACAAAAACCCTTTTTACATACCATAACGCTGAACAGGGCCAACAGGGTTTCCACCAATGACACCGACAACGCTTGTGTTGGTAACGGCACCAGCGAGGACACCAGCAAGGTAACCAGGTTCATCCTCTCCAAAGTAGATTCCCTGCACGTTCGACGGATACTCCTTCTCTTCGATTTGCTCTGCAAAGATAAATGGGTTATTGACTTTTAACAAGAAACGTGGCCACTTACGATCCATAATAGAGAAAGTGATCTTTGGAAACGTTGTGGCGATAGATTTGCAATGGACCCAAACCCGATTCCCATATAAACACCGTGAACAATGCTAGAGTCTTCAAGGGTAATTGTGTCAGTGTGCGTTGTTGAAAGGAAAAGTGGCATCAATAGAACTAAGAACAGCAGAGGCGATTTGATGATCATACCACTTTCAAGCTGTTGCCTCAAGATGGGAACAAAGTCATCAAAGCTCGTAGAGTTTGGTTTAAAGATATTTTGCAGGTGTAGCTCCTCGATTCGGCAACGGCTCGATCGCATCCAGTGAGTCCAAGGTTCGTGAATCCATTGCTCCTTGCCACCTCTGGTCATGAAGAAAAAAAAAAGGTGAGATGTGGGATGTGGCAAGATGAGGTACCGAGTCAACGTACCAAGGTTGGCGCTCTCAAGGATAATGGCGAAGGTCTGGGCGTTGGAAAACGCTGCCGTCAACGACACCACCAATATAGGGAGAACCGACAACATCGTAGTTGCGTCCCGTCTATCAAAAAAAAAGGCTGCTGTAAGGAAAAAAACGTCCTAACGTCGTCTCAAGCGATAAGCTACAAAAAAAGTGGCAACTTTCTAAAAAAACAGCAACTAATTATTATTACAAGAAGATGGCAATCAACAATGTCTTTTTCTTTCGTTTCCGCAAAAAAACCCACTCCACTCTTATCTCGCGTCTGTAAGGGAGGGAAACTTTGTGTTGTGTTGTGGTTTCACCGACACACCCACCCACCCAATGCCTCACCTCCCTTTAAAACCTCAAACACCCCATCACACAAAGATTCGATCGAGCCCACTGCCCACCCAGGCCCAAGGCATTATTAAACGATCCCTGGCCAACCCCTCTCAAACTTGCATAACCAAGAACGCCACGAGGGACGACACAAACCCACATGCCTTGGACCAACCAACTGTCGTCCTCTGTTTCAAAGCTCTCCCCCCTGTTTCCTCAATATGCTTGTTGCCCCACACTCTAGAGGAGTTGCACCAATAAAGAGTGGCGTTAAAAAACATAAAAATAGATTTTTTTTTTTCATTTTATTTCTCGCGCCTGTTCGATAAATGGCGCTGGGAACGTAAACAAGATAAAATAAAATTAAAGTAAAACCAACAGGGCCACATAATAGCTTTTTGTGTTAAAAACTCTACGATCCAAAACAGATAAAAAAAAACACCCATCAGCTATCACACCGAGAAAAGCTCCATTTGTGTTTCAATTTTACATCTACTTCATAACGTTGTTTAAAGTGGTTTGAACAAGTAATACCCCCGTCCCTTGAAATCGACATTGCATGAAGAGTTACGATTTCCGACCAAATACCATAGCATCCAAAAATACGGCGTCCACTCTTTCTAGTTTTTATGTTACGTTACGTTCGCATCATTAACATATGTACTTCATATCAAGCTCCATTGGTCGTCTGTGATGAAAGGAATCTAAAAAAACCAATTTGTAAACAACCATTACTCATGTTTTGAATGGTCCAAACAATCAAAATAACCGGGATTTATGTAAACCCTTCACAGCACTAGTGTCCCATTGCACCACATACCCTGGTTTGCGCAGTCAGAGTATGGAATCCTCCTTTAGCTTCTCTTACAACATCTCTCCACCATAGAAAAGTTACCTAAGCTATAGCTGGGGCAATAGACCACTAGTTTGCCAACCTCCCTACCAAGATACGATTTCAACTTACACAGCAAAGTCTAAAATGGACGAACCAAACGTCTCGCACATTCTTTTAACATGATTTGATTATACGTTTTATAAAGCGGTATTCCCCCACCATGATTTGATTGTCCGTTTATACAACGGTATTAAAAAACTAACCATGATACAAATATAGTATGAAGGTAATGAACGCAAAACCAAACTTCCATCAGCTCACGTACCCAATATGATGGGATACCAACGCAACGAGATCCTGAGGCACATCCTCATTCTCAGCGTCAGCCGCGTTTCGGGAGCTGTGCGGGATGGACCAACACAAGAGTTCATCCGTAATACCAAAAAAAAAACACTGAGGATATGAACCCCACCCCTCCTCTCAATATGTCGTGACGGAACAATTCACAAACGCGTTGGGTGTGGGGGACGGTCCACCCGTTTGTTTTCCATCCAAAAAAAAACGTTTCAAAACACGCAACGAGATCGTTTAAGCACCTCATTCTCAGCGTCAGCCGCGTTGCGGGATCTGTGCGGGATGGACCAACACAAGAGTTCATCCGTAATACAAAAAAAAACACTGAGGATATGAACCGCACCCCTTCTCTCAATATGTCGTGACGGCGTTCACAAACGCGTCGGGGGTGGGAGACGGTCCACCCGTTTGTTTTCCATCCAAAAAAAACCGTTTCAAAACACGTAACAAGATCCTTTAAGCACCTCATACTCAGCGTCAGCCGCGTTGCAGGAGCTGTGCGGGATAGACCAACAAGAGTTCATCCAAAATACAAAAAAACACTGCGCGGATATGAACGCACCCCTCCCTCAATAATGTCGTGACGGAACAATTCACGAACGCGTTGGGTGTGGGGACGGTCCACCCGTTTGTTTTCCATCCAAAAAGAAACGTTTCAAAACACGCAACGAGATCCTGTAAGCACCTCGTACTCAGCGTCAACCACGTTGCGGGATCTGTGCGGGATGGACCAACACAAGAGTTCATCCGTAATACAAAAAAAAAAACAGGTAACGGATATGAACGCCACCCCTTCCCTCAATATGTCGTGACGGCGTTCACAAACGCGTTGGGGGTGGGAGACGGTCCACCCGTTTGTTTTCCATCCAAAAGAAACGTTTCAAAACACGCAACGAGATCCTGTAAGCACCTCGTACTCAGCGTCAACCACGTTGCGGGATCTGTGCGGGATGGACCAACACAAGAGTTCATCCGTAATACAAAAAAAAAAACAGGTAACGGATATGAACGCCACCCCTTCCCTCAATATGTCGTGACGGCGTTCACAAACGCGTTGGGGGTGGGAGACGGTCCACCCGTTTGTTTTCCATCCAAAAAAACAACGTTTCAAAACACGCAACGAGATCCCTAAGCACCTCGTACTCAGCGTCAGCCGCGTTGCAGGAGCTGTGCGGGATGGACCAACACAAGAGTTCATCCGTAACACAAAAAAAACAACTGAGGATATGAACCGCACCCCTTCTCTCAATATGTCGTGAGGGAACCGTTCACGAACGCGTTGAGGGTGGGGGACGGTCCACCCGTTTGTTTTCCATCCAAAAAAAAAACGTTTCAAAACACGCAACGAGATCCTTTAAGCACCTCGTACTCAGCGTCAGCCGCGTTGCAGGAGCTGTGCGGGATGGACCAACACAAGAGTTCATCCGTAACACAAAAAAAACAACTGCGCAGATATGAACCGCACCCCTCCTCTCAATATTCGGTGACGGAACCGTTCACGAACGCGTTGGGTGTGGGGACCGTCCACCCGTTTGTTTTCCATCCAAAAAAACAACGTTTCAAAACACGTAACGAGATCCTTTGGGCACCTCGTACTCAGCGTCAGCCGCGTTGCGGGATCTGTGCATGATAGATCAACACAAGAGTTCATCCGTAATACAAAAAAAAACAACTGAGGATATGAACCGCACCCCTTCCCTCAATATGTCGTGACGGAACAATTCACAAACGCGTCGGGGGTGGGAGACGGTCCACCCGTTTGTTTTCCATCCAAAAAAAAAACGTTTCAAAACACGTAACGAGATCCTGTAAGCACCTCGTACCAAGCGCCAGCCGCGTTGCGGCAGCTGTGCAGGATGGACCAACACAAGAGTTCATCCGTAACACAAAAAAAAACAACTGAGGATATGAACCGCACCCCCCTCTAATATGTCGTGACGAACCGTTCACAAACTCGTTGGGTGTGGGGACGGTCCACCCGTTTGTTTTCCATCCAAAAAACAACGTTTCAAAACACGCAACGAGATCCTGAAGCACCTCGTACTCAGCGTCAGCCGTGTTGCGGGCGCTGCAGGATGGACCAACACAAGAGTTCATCCGTAACACAAAAAAAACAACTGCAGATATGAACCGCACCCCTCCTCTCAATATTCGGTGACGGAACCGTTCACGAACGCGTTGGGTGTGGGGACCGTCCACCCGTTTGTTTTCCATCCAAAAAAACAACGTTTCAAAACACGTAACGAGATCCTTTGGGCACCTCGTACTCAGCGTCAGCCACGTTCCGGGATCTGTGCAGGATGGACCAACACAAGAGTTCATCCAAAATACAAAAAAAAACACACTGAGGATATGAACCGCACCCCTTCTCTCAATATGTCGTGACGGAACCGTTCACAAACGCGTCGAGGGTGGGGACGGTCCACCCGTTTGTTTTCCATCCAAAAAAAATTCAAAACACGTAACGAGATCCTTTAAGCACCTCGCACTCAGCGTCAGCCGCGTTGCGGGATCTGTGCAGGATGGACCAACACAAGAGTTCATCCGTAACACAAAAAAAACACACTGAGGATATGAACCGCACCCCTTCTCTCAACATGTCGTGACGGAACAATTCACGAACGCGTTAGGGGTGGGGACGGTCCACCCATTTGTTTTCCATCCCAAAAACAACGTTTCAAAACACGCAACGAGATCCTTTAAGCACCTCGTACTCAGCGTCAGCCACGTTGCGGGATCTGTGCAGGATAGATCAACACAAGAGTTCATCCGTAACACAACAAAAAAACACTGCGCGATATGAACCGCACCCCTTCTCTCAATAATGTCGTGACGGAACAATTCACAAACGCGTCGGGGATGGGGACGCTACACCCGTTTGAATTCCATCCAAAAAAACAACGTTTCAAAACACGCAACGAGATCCTTTAAGCACCTCGTACTCAGCGTCAGCCGCGTTGCGGGATCTGTGCGGGATGGACCAACACAAGAGTTCATCCGTAACACAACAAAAACAACTGAGGATATGAACCCAACCCCTCCTCTCAATATGTCGTGACGGAACAATTCACCAAAACGCGTCGGGGATGGGGACGGTACACCCGTTTGCCATCCAAAAAACAACGTTTCAAAACACGTAACGAGATCCTGTAAGCATGTTGTACTCAGCGTCAGCCGCGTTGCGGGATCTGTGCGGGATGGACCAACACAAGAGTTCATCCGCAATACAAAAAAAAAACACTGAACGGATATGAACCGCACCCCTCCTCTCAATATGTCGTGACGGAACAATTCACAAACGCGTCGAGGGTGGGGGACGGTCCACCCGTTTGTTTTCCATCCAAAAAAACAACGTTTCAAAACACGTAACAAGATCCTGTAAGCACCTCGTACTCAACGTCAGCCGCGTTGCAGTGGTGTGCGGGATTGACCAACACAAGAGTTCATCCGTAATACAGTATCAACACTGACGGATATGAACGCACCCCTCCTCTCAATATGTCGTGACGGCGTTCACAAACGCGTCGGGGATGGGGGACGGTCCACCCGTTTGTTGTCCATCCAAAAAAAAACGTTTCAAAACACGCAACGAGATCCTTGAGCACCTCATACTCAGCGTCAGCCACGTTCCGGGATCTGTGCAGGATAGATCAACACAAGAGTTTCATCCGCAATACCAATACAAAAAAACTGCGCGGATATGAACCGCACCCCTTCTCTCGATATGTCGTGACGGAACCGTTCACAAACGCGTTAGGGGTGGGGACGGTCCACCCGTTTGTTTTCCATCCAAAAACGTTTCAAAACACGCAACGAGATCCTTTAAGCACCTCGTACTCAGCGTCAGCCGCGTTGCAGGAGCTGTGCGAGATGGACCAACACAAGAGTTCATCCAAAATACAAAAAAAAACAACTTAGGATATGAACCGCACCCCTCCTCTCAATATGTCGTGACGGAACAATTCACGAACGCGTCGAGGGTGGGGACGGCACACCCGTTTGTTTTCCATCCAAAAAAACAACGTTTCAAAACACGCAACGAGATCCTTTAAGCACCTCGTACTCAGCGTCAGCCGCGTTGCAGGAGCTGTGCATGATGGACCAACACAAGAGTTCATCCGTAATACAAAAAAAAAACAACTGAGGATATGAACCGCACCCCTCCTCTCAATATGTCATGACGGAACCGTTCACAAAACGCGTCGGGGATGGGAGACGGTCCACCCGTTTGTTTTCCATCCAAAAAAAAACGTTTCAAAACACGCAACGAGATCCTGTAAGCACTCGTACTCAGCGTCAGCCGCGTTGCGGGATCTGTGCATGATGGACCAACACAAGAGTTTATCCGTAATACAAAAAAAAAACACTGAGGATATGAACCGCACCCCTTCTCTCAATATTCGTTGACGGAACAAATCACGAACGGGTTGAGGGTGGGGACGGTCCACCCGTTTGTTTTCCATCCAAAAAACAACGTTCCAAAACACGTAACGAGATCCCTAAGCACCTCGTACTCAGCGTCAGCCGCGTTGCAGGAGCTGTGCATGATAGATCAACACAAGAGTTCATCCGTAATACAAAAAAAACAACTGAGGATATGAACCGCACCCCTCCTCTCAATATGTCATGACGGAACAATTCACAAACGCGTCGGGGGTGGGAGACGGTCCACCCGTTCGTTTTCCATCCAAAAAAACAACGTTTCAAAACACGCAACGAGATCCTTGAGCACCTCGTACTCAGCATCAGCCGCGTTGGATCTGTGCGGGATGGACCAACACAAGAGTTCATCCGTAACACAACAAAAAACACTGAGGATATGAACCCACCCCTCCTCTCAATATGTCGTGACGGCGTTCAGAAACGCGTTGGGTGTGGGGACGGTCCACCCGTTCGTTTTCCATCCAAAAAAACAACGTTTCAAAACACGTAACGAGATCCCTAAGCACCTCGTACTCAGCGTCAGCCACGTTCCGGGATCTGTGCGGGATGGACCAACACAAGAGTTCATCCGCAATACAACAAAAAAACACTGAGGATATGAACCGCACCCCTTCTCTCAATATGTCGTGACGGAACCGTTCACAAACGCGTCGGGGGGACGGTCCACCGTTTGTTTTCCATCCAAAAAAACAACGTTTCAAAACACGCAACGAGATCCTTTACGCACCTCATTCTCAGCGTCAGCCGCGTTTCGGATCTGTGCATGATAGATCAACACAAGAGTTCATCCGTAATACAAAAAAAACAACTGCGCAGATATGAACCGCACCCCTCCTCTCAATATGTCGTGACGGAACAATTCAGAAACGCGTTGAGGGTTGGGACCACCCGTTTGTTTTCCATCCAAAAAAACACGTTTGAAAACACGTAACGAGATCCTTGAGCACAACCTCGTACTCAGCGTCAGCCGCGTTGCGGGCCGCGTTGCGGGCGCTGTGCAGGATGGACCAACACAAGAGTTCATCCAACCTACAATACAAAAGAGTTCATCCAAAATACGAAAAAAAAACACTGAACGCCTATGAAGCCACCCCTTCTCTCAATATGTCGTGACGGAACCGTTCACAAACGCGTTGAGTGTGGGGACGGTCCACCCGTTTGTTTTCCATCCAAAAAAAAAACGTTTCAAAACAACGTCAAAACAACAACTGTGGACACCCCCAAAACAACAATGTGGACACCCACCCTCACCGTCAACAAGAACACCACGATACAACCCAAAACTCATACATCAAAGTAAATGGTGGGATAAAAAATATATCGAGATGATAAAAATGTTCTTGACGAGAACCAAAGAAAAACATTCCACAAAAAAAAAATAAACACATTCAAAACCCGCGTCTTCTCCCGCCAAAAAAAACCTTTTCTTTCCAAAAAAAAAAGCACAAAAAAACAACAACATACAAAAAAGCGAGTATGAAGCGGAAGGAACGCACGCACTCATAGCGTGCAAACAAAAAAGAAAGAAAAAAGCAAAACAAAAAACAAAACAAAAACAAAACAATATGGATAAAATCTCAAAATCAACACGTACGCACATGAGAAAAAACAAACGATGAGATGAGCATTGTAAAATCCGCCAAACCAAACCAAACCATCAAATCAAATCAAAAAAAACAACAAAAAAAAAAAGAAAGAGTGGAACGAGGAGTAAAATGCGGGGAACGATACAACTCTCCCCTCACTTCACCCCCTCCCCACCTCCCCACTCACATCCACAAACTCATCCTCCAAACCTCCTCTCCAACTTCCATCTCCGCCTTTCCATCATCTTCAACCTCCCAACAACCAGCCACCAAAGACCTCACCCTAAAGTCCACTCCAACCGCACAAGACACAGCTGCGTCTCACTTCCCCCCCTCCCCCACCTCCCCACTCGCATCCACAAACTCATCCTCCGATTCCTCCCCCCAAACCTCCTCTCCAACTTCCGTCTCTCCGCCTTCTCCATCATCTTCAACGTCCCCACAATCTTCACCGCCCTCCGAAACCTCACCCTAGGATCAACTCCAGGCGCTCCAGACACTGCTAAATTCGGAAGCGTCTCATCATCCCGTATAGGGGTTTCAATCGCATGATGAAGCAGCATGACGGCCGCATCGTCTTGAGGCGTGTCGTCAAGGAGGTTGAGATGCGCAAGATCGTCTTGGAGGTCACCGTTTTCCTTGATAAAGGGGGAATCCGGGATTTTGGAGATGGAACGGCGTGGTCGGGGTGGGTGAAGGTGTCGTCGGATTCAGCAGAGGAGGAGGGGTGGGGTGGTGGGCTTTTGGGGGGGTGTCGGTGGAGACGAGGGGTGTGGATGGAGGGGTGTGGGTGGTGGAGATGGCTTTGGCGGCTGCGGCTTTGAGGAGGGAGATGGAGGGTGAAGGGGTTGGGATGGGGGTGCGGTGGAGGTTGGGGAAGGGACGGAAGTGGTGGAGGATTGGGTGGCGCGACGTTTCGCAGCGTCACGGGCTTTGCGGGCGTATTCGTTGGCGCGACGACTGTATTTGACGAGCCAGGGTTCGAGCATGGCTTGGCGAGCGGTGGGACGGTTTTGGGGTTGAGTTGCATTAATTTTTTAATGAATTGACGGCCTAGTGGTATTTCATCGTGTTAGAAACGGGGTGGTTGTTTTTTTTTTTTTCTTCTTCTTAAGGTGCCCATAAATTGAAAGAAGGGGTTGGAATAAAAGGCTTACCCTCGTTCGATACATTATCCACATACGGACTTTCAAACTTCCACCTTCCATGCGTGATTGCCTCAAACATGGATGGCACGTCCTCACAATAATACCAAGGTCCATATCCCATCAACAATGTGAACGCAATGACACCAATGGACCAAACGTCCGCGGTTTGCCATGACCTGTCCGTTTGATGACTTCAGGTGCAGCATAGGCGGGACTCCCGCAAAGGGTGCGAAGAAGGTCGTCACCCTGAACAACGTTGGCCACACCGAAATCGGCAATGACAATCTCTGAGGTTGGGTCAGAGGTTTTGTAGAGGCTTTTTTGGAATTAGTGGTTTGTTTTATGGGAAAAAAAGGAAGGGGAAATGAAATGGAAGCTCACATGTTTTCTGGTTTGAGGTCACTATTAGAGGATAAAGAAATTGGAAAAGAAAAAAAAAAGAACAATGAGGGTCAGTAAAATTGCTCTCTTATACATTGAGGTTAACAAAAAGAAAAAGAAAAAAACACCCTTTTAACTCACCGATGCACGATATTGTGCGCATGAAGGTACGAAATCCCATCCAAAATTTCAAACACACAATTTCAGCGGCATCCCTTTCCGTAAACTTTCCCTGCTGCGAGATCCTCTCAAACAACTCTCCGCCCGTGGCAAGCTCAAAGGCAAGGTAATATTTATCATTGGTCTCAAACGTTTCAAACTAGGTACCCCGGAAAGGAAGCCATAAAAAACAAATTAAAAAAGATTAGCCCGAGGAAGGGAGAAAACTAAAGATGCTCACCAAACCGATAATGTTGCGATGAGGAGGAAGAGTCTTGAGAAGAGACATTTCCCTTTGAACAACCTCCAAGGCGCGGGGTTATTCTGCAAAGGCTTCTTTTTGATGGCCTTTAATGCATAGTGACGTTGTGAAGGGGTATGGGTGACTTCTTTTACGACACCATAAGTTCCTTCGCCTTTACGAGTTGAAACCGTTAGTTAGTTAAAGGTGAGGTCATTAGGATATTGAATGTCCAATTTGATGTATGTATGTATGCATGTTTAAGGAAAGGAGCATGAAAAAGGCTGGTCAATGCACGAGAATTCCTACAATGACCCATGCGATACCGTTTTCCGAGTCGCAAAGCCATCATTACATGCTTTCTATGGATCACCAGTCATACTCTCTGTGTTCAAACCATCCTACTCGCTTCAACTCCATGCTCCAATGATCATTCACCCCATTGATCCAAACTCTGATGCCCCCCTTCCCTCCTCGCAATGCATCCATCCACCTCAATGCATCCATACTCATATACTCATGTACTCATACACTCATGTACTCATACACTCATACACTCGTATACACTCATACACTCATACACTCTTTATACCCTCTTTATAACTCACCCAACTTTTTCACAACCTTGTAGTTTTCCTTTTTCTTTGCTGACTCTGGCTGTTTTTGCCAAAACATGATCTCTCTCTTTAATATAATATTTGGTGCTTGGTGGTGGATGGGTGGGTGGATGGCTTAATGAATGGATGCTTAATGAATGAATGGCTTAATGAATGAATGAATGAATGAGTATACAAGTTGTTGGTATATGAATTGTATATAAGAAGCAATTTTTGGGTTACATCAACACAGAACACAAAATGTATATAAATGTGAAATGTATATCAAGTTACTTTAATTAAAGAGAAGGTATATAGAATATATATATATATAGTATAAAAGCACCGCCTCTCTCTCTACATGCATACATACATATATATTACATATGTAGATACATACTATACATATATTACTCTCTTTTTAATGTAGACCATATGTATGAATTAGTATGTATGTAAGCATATAGTTGTAGATATATATATTATAGTACCAAAGTATGTATGTATGAATGAATGGATTATATATATTATATATTATATATAGGTATACATAGAGGTTAGGTATGTATGTGCATGAGCATATGATGTTATTAGTACATAAGTGAATTATATAAACACATGCATGGTGGGCCATTCTTGATTCCTTTTTCATTATTTATTATTCGTTTCATTTGTTTCATTCATTTTGTTCATTCCTATATATATCAACTATATAAATATATACTCATATTTAATAATAATAATTGCTTTTAATACATAATAAATAATAAATTTGTTTCATCTCTTTTATTTTAAAAACAAATCAAATCCATTCAATCAATCAATGCATCCACTTATATTACATACATTACATTAATTATTATTAAATACAAAACATTCATAAAACAATCAATCAATAAAGTTTGCTCATTCAATTCTACCTATATACTTGTCCATCTTCTTCTTCTTCTTTCTACACAAAGAGAAAAGAGAGGATCCGTCGAGTCCGTCATCTGGAGGGGGCAATCCTTTGTTTCTTCATAAACTGGGGTTGGGGGAGTTAGTACTATCATACCTACTAATTAGTGGAATAGGGAAATTAAATTCCTCTTTTTTGACGTGGAACAGAGGCGCGCTTTGCATGCAAAAGGAGGCGTCACAGCCATCACCATCATGTCATCACCTTCACCTTCACCTTCTCGTAGGGTGGTGATCTCACCATCACCATCATCATCACTCGTCACTCCTAAACAATCTACAACCACAATGAAATCCATTCCATCACCATCAAGCCATTCATCCTCTTCTGCAACGTCTTCTTCTTCTTCAGCTGTATCCTCCCTCGCTCTTGCCGGGGCAGCAGTGGAACCATTGTCCTCATCACCCTCATCATCGTCTTCATCTACCTGTACCGTAAACGTCGTCCCAACCACAGCGACAAGGAAAACCGCCTCTCCAACATCTTTAAAGCAACACATCCACTCTCCAAACCATCCCTCTCCACGTCATCCCTCCATCCTCTCACTCTCCCCATCGCAACTCCAGTCCCCTCCCTCTCCTCCTCCATCTCCTCCTCCTCACTCCGCTCCACATGGACCATCCCTCGGAACCTCCACCATCCGCATCGTCCTCCTCAAGATCAAAAGCAAAAGCCGGCGTCAGAATCTCAAAACTCTCCTTCAACACCGTGGCTCCTCCTCTCCTGTCAGCGCAACCCTTCTCGGCGCATTCAGTAACCTCACCGTTATTGCCAAACGGGGTGCCGTCGGCGAAATCTCCAAATGGTTCTTTACTCTCGTCGAATGCGCAGACTCAACGAGGATTTTTACCACCTCCACGCTCTCATCAATCTCGCCTCGCTCCGCCTCTGCATTTGTACGTATTGTTTTCCCGCTTTTTTAAACCTTCTTGGCCGTCTTTTTCTTACCCTCTCTACACATAACAGAACAAACCATGGGCCATCCCATCCCACATCCCATCTCCCCCATGAGCCCTCTCTACCCCCACAAACCACCACCACCCCACGTTCCGCTCAACCCCAAGACCAAGCCCTCCCCCCAACCCCTCCAACAGCCTCCATCATCATCCCCCACGTCTCCACCACCTCCCCACAAACATCACATCGCCCCCTTCCTCCCCACAAACCCGCACCCGCAACATCTCTCACCTCAACGCCCAACATTTGACACCCACCTTCATCCTCTCCCCACAACACGTCCCAGAAACCTGTCTACCCCTCAACCCGTGTCTGACCCCGTCATCGCAATCAACAACACATGGACACTTTGAATCCAATCCATACAGACTTTTACCATCATCCCACCTCAACACCCTCAATTCACGTGACACCATCCCCTCCACAGACACCTCACCCAACCCAAACTCTCACCACCATCCCCACGACACATCCCCTCAACCAAATCAAACTTTCACCACCCCGTCAACCCCCACGACACCATCCCTCCCCACCCACACCCAACAACGCCATCCCATCCAACCCCCCTTCACCAACCTCCCCCCCCTCCCCCGCACAACCACCGCCCTCCATTTCCTCCGTCACATGCGTCACCCCTCCAAAGACACTGTCTCCACCCATCGCACCTCCACAGCCACCGACCTCAGTTTCGACGACGACCCTGTCACACTGGAACGAGACATGGCGACGGATCTGTTTGATCCGATGGGTTTGAAACGGGATGCCGTGTGGAGTGAGAGGTCGTTGAGGATTTTGGAAAAGGCGAGGAGGGAGGCGGAATCGTGAAAGAGGCGGGGGCGTTGTATCTCCGTAGCCACTGACCTTAGTTTCGACGACGACCCTGTCACACTGGAACGAGACATGGCGACGGATCCGTTTGATCCGATGGTTTGAAACGGGATGCCGTGTGGATGAGAGGTCGTTGAGGATTTTGGAAAAGGCGAGGAGGGAGGCGGATGGGATGCCGTGTGGAGTGAGAGGTCGTTGAGGATTTTGGAAAAGGCGAGGAGGGAGGCGGAATCGTGAAAGAGGAGGGGATATATATTCTTGTTGTTGGTGAGTGTATTGGATTTTGAAGAGAGGAGGGAGGTGGATGGGAGAAGGTGAAAGCGAGGAGGGTGGATGTAGATTTACCTTGTCTCTTGTTTATTTGACGCGTTGTACTGGATGTTCAAGCGAGGAGGGAGGCGGTTGGGAGAAGGTGAAAGCGAGGAGGCGGATATAGATATCCCTTGTCTCTTGTTTGTTGGTGAGCGACTTGACGCGTTGTACTGGAATTTCAAGCGAGGAGGGAGGTGGACGAGAAAGCGTGAAACCGAGGAGGAGGCGAATGACGTGACATCTCATCCCCCCCCTCCTTTTCATCTCCTTTTATGGCGTTGGATGAATGATCTTACATATTCTCGTTGACGTACATACGTTTCGTTTTTTCGGTTTTGTAAAATCGTACATGTTTTGCGTGTGTTTTTATACTTTAATGTTTTGAGGGATTGTTATCAAGCCGCTTTTATGACGCGGCCATTTACGCTTTCGTTTTTATGTTTATGGGTTTACGGTATTGGCATGAAGGACGACGTAATAAACAATGAATAACATGGTACTTTTACGGGTTTAATTGGTATGAGAGCATTATGATATATTTAGGTTTCAAAGCACGAAAAAACAAACAGAATGTTAATTAGTATTACGTTTCTCACATAAAGGGTCATTGACGCGATATCCATCTCTCATACCCCCAACATTCACGTTTTTATTCAATTCGCGCAAAACGGAAAAAAAACATATACCAGCAGATTTGCCCCCAAAAAAAACACATATTTTCCATCACTTTGCTCCCCATTTCAACACCTTTATCACCCACTCCTCCCAGACGGCGCGCTCCCCATTTCAACAACCCCCCTTTATCACCCACTCCTCCCAAACGGCGCATTCCTTAACGCAAACGACCACACCGCAAGCACCGCCACAGTCAAAAGCCTCATCGTTCCCAATTCCACTGCACATGCAAGTTTCTCACACAAAAAATCGACGATATCCATCTCTCATACCCCAACATTCACGCTTTTATTCACTTCGCGCAAAACAAAAAAAATATATACCAGCAAAGACTTCGCTAAAAAAAAAACAAACATATTCCATCACTTTGCTCCCCATTTCAACAACCCCTTTATCACCCACTCCTCCCAGACGGCGCATTCCTAAACGCAAACGACCACACCGCAAGCACCGCCACAGTCAAAAAACTCATCGTTCCCAATTCCACTGCACATGCAAGTTTCTCACACAAAGATCGACGATATCCATCTCTCATACCCCAACGTTCACGGTTTTATTCAATTCGCGCAAAACGGAGATAATATATACCAGCAAAGAATTCCCACCAAAAAAACAAAACAAGAAAACATCCCTCACTCCATACCATGCTTCCCCATTTCAACACATCCTCTCACTCAAAATGACGCTCCCTCAATTCAACAACCCCAGTTATCACCCACTCCTCCCAGACGGCGCGCTCCTACACGCAGACGACCACACCGCAAGCACCGCCACAGTCAAAAACCTCATCGTTCTCAATTCCACTGCACATGCACGTTTCTCACACAAAAATCGACGATATCCATCTCTCATACCCCAACATTCACGTTTTTATTCAATTCGCGCAAAACAGAGATAATATATACCAGCAAAGACTTTTAGCAAAAAAAGAACCCAAAAAAACCGGAAACAACAAAAACATATTTTTCCATCACTTTGCTCCCCATTTCAACAACCCCTTTATCACCCACTCCTCCCAGACGGCGCATTCCTAAACGCAAACGACCACACCGCAAGCACCGCCACAGTCAAAAACCTCATCGTTCTCAATTCCACTGCACATGCACGTTTCTCACACAAAAATCGACGATATCCATCTCTCATACCCCAACATTCACGTTTTTATTCAATTCGCGCAAAACAAAGAATATACCAGCAAAGACTTCGCCAAAAAAAAAAAACAAGAAAATATCCCTCACTCCATACCATGCTTCCCCATTTCAACACATCCTCTCACTCAAAATGACGCTCCCTCAATTCAACAACCCCTTTATCACCCACTCCTCCCAGACGGCGCATTCCTAAACGCAAACGACCACACCGCAAGCACCGCCACAGTCAAAAACTTCATCGTTCCCAATTCCACTGCACAACATGCACGTTTCTCACACAAAAATAGACGATACCCATCTCTCATACCCCAACATTCACGCTTTTATTCAATTCGCGCAAAACAAAGAAATATATACCAGCAAAGACTTCGCTAAAAAAAAAAAACACATATTCCATCACTTTGCTCCCCCATTTCAACAACCCCTTTATCACCCCCTCCTCCCAGACGGCGCGCTCCCCATTTCAACAACCCCCATTATCACCCACTCCTCCCAGACGGCGCATTCCTAAACGCAAACGACCACACAACAATCGCAAGCACCGCCATAACAAACGCCCACTAAAAAACAAAAAAAAACGCGTTACATAAAAAAGCGATACAAAAAAAAAAACCACAAGGGGAACGCTCACCACCACATCCAACCACCAAGACAAATCAAAAGGCAAGAGTTGGACCAACGTCCAAACCAACAACGCTGCAAACACGGCCCAAACCAATCCGACGGTTTCCTATAATATTAAAAGGGGAGCGGGGGGGGGGGCTTACACCGGGGATACCGTATCCTGCCATGTTGATGAGGACCTGGAACGGTTAAGAAGGATGGGGGAGGGGGGCTTACGGTTGCTAAGATGATGAGGAAGGAATCGCGGACTGCGCGATGGAGGTTTAAGAGTCGACCTTCCTATAAGAGTGAGGGAGGGGAGGGAGGGTCAGTGAGGGGAGGGAGGGAGGGAGGGTCAGTGAGGGGAGGAAGGCGGGGGTGGTTCTCACCCATGTGTTTTCAGCTTGCACGGTCAAAGTTGGAGGTGGTGGTAGCGGTAGAAGGACCCCCAGCCTCATACGTGACTTCATCTCTTGATTCTACGTGGTTAGCGACAAGTTGGAGGGATGTGTGGTACTTGATTCCAGGCTTGTAGGGGTGGGTCCTGCACTGATACTTCCTGGAGTAGTGGAGCGACCGTATGGCATGCGTTCCCAGAGGGGGGAGAGGAAGAGATGATGAGCCATATAGGTAGAAGATGTAGGCGGCGGCCCAGACGGCTGTTTTGGGGGTTAGATGGTGTGTCGATCAATGGGTGAAAATGATGTGGGTGTGGAAAGATGGAGGGATGGGAGGAAGGCGGTGAGGGAGGGATGGAGGGGTTAGAAGCGGTAACGCGCGCGGTGAGAAAAGACGTGGAGGACGAAGGGAGGTGAGAAGGCGGTTTAACGTGGTGAGAAAAGACACGGAGGGGTGGAGGGTTGTTGGACGGCGGATAGAAGGCGGTACAACGCGGTGAGAAAAGGCACGAGGGACGAAGGGGTTGGGGGGGAGTGGAGGAGGAGAAAGAAGAGACGGAGGGGGGTAAAGGCGTAAAAGGATGGACGCGGGCTTACATTCGATTTCACGGTTAACGTATTGATTTCGGCCGCGGATGGCGCCGCCTGCGGGAGGGCCATGAAGCCTGAACCAAGAGGACCAGCAGAGGACATCGTGATATTTTTTTGAAGACGGGATGGGGGGAAAAGTGGAAGCTATTTGAAGTTAGCGAGGGTGGGGAAGGAAAGATATATAAAGAAGATGATGACGTTGACGGTCAACAATTAAAAAAAAGGGTGGAAAGCTTCCCCGTGCCTTTCTATGATGTAAAAATGGGGGGGACAGGGGTCGTCATTTTTGGGAGATGTAAAGGAAGGTATTTTTTTGTTGATAAAGCGAGACTTCTTTCCCGTCTTTTCCGATTCCATTTGCGTTTGAAATCCTCCACTTTTAAACAGTACCAGCGCACAACGTTTACATTCAACACCGCTTTTCATCCACAAGAATGGCAGAGGGACCAGGCACAGGTGGTGGAGGACAACTCGGTCTCAATTCATTCTACGGAGGCGATACGGAAGGTAACAAACACCTCCACACGACATATCTAACCTTCCATTTCATCAGCCGCATGGATCGCAAGTAACCCCCATGATCAACATAACCTCCCCAACTAACCACCACCAGCCTACGTCCTCTTCCTCCTGTGGCTCATTGGTCTCCTCATAGTTCCGATTGCAAGCCGCACCGCAGCGGGTGGAGCGGGCGGAGCGTCGACTTGGGTAATCCCCCTCCGTTTCCATGTCTTTTTTAATGGTGGTGTAGGCGGCACGAGCAGCGTTTTTCGCACGAGGCGCGAGGATGGGTTTTTGTTGTTGCTTGGAAGTACGTTGGCGAATCAGAGTGGGTTTGGGGTGAATAATGCTGTGTCGACGTTGAGTTGGATTATGATGGGGTTGGCGATTGTGTGGTTGATTGTGATTTTGTTTGGGGCGGGTGAGTGGTGTTTTATTTTTTTTTTCCCTCCCCCCCTCCCGTGTTCCTGTAAACCCTTTCGGTGTTATTTCTTTAGGGTTAATTGAATGTTTTACTTTGTTTAGGGTATTGGTGGATGGAGATGATGATTCTGTTGCCGTTGATTGTGATCTCTGCAATCAATTTCGGGTGAGTGCTTTTTTTTGTTTGTTTTTATTACGCGTTTTCTATTTTTATCTCGTGTTTTTTCGCGTCACAACTGTTTTCAATTATCTTATCTCACTCATGCTTTGTTTTCGCGTCACAAAGACTTTCGTTCAGAAACTCTCCTAGTCGTGGAGGCGCGCCTGGCACAAGTGGATGAAGATGCAAACGCAGTTTTGTTTTTCTTTTGGCATGGAATTGTTTTTTGCGAAAATTGCTGTGGAGGTTAAAATAAAAACGATGGGTATTTGTTTTGGTTGTATTTTTGATGCGATTTGTTTGTAGTTTTGAACGTGCAGTGAAGTAATAATATTGGAAAGAGGCTTTTGTAACGAGCAGTGAAGTAATGGAAAGAGGCTTTCTTGGTTTTGCGTTGAGGGTTGATGTTGATGACGGCATGATGCGCTCTTGTTTGCTCCAGCCCCCCCATCCATATTTTACAGCCGAGTTGCGCCTCACTTGGGCCGTTGAACGACGTTTGACGCTTAGTGTCCCAGTATCACTTTGGAGCAAAAAAATCTTAAATTTTTTAAAGTACAGGAGACAACCTCTTTTGTTTATTATTTATTTAGCCCTTTTCACCTTTCCCATGGTGCAAGCAAACGGGCAGGTGCTTTTATTTTTTTATCTTTCTTTGGCTGAACGTTACGTTTACGACTTTAAACGTGAGCCTTATTTATCCTTGTGTTCTGCGTTCGCCTATATAAAAAGGCGCCTTCGTTTCCTTTCCCTTTCTTGGGTATACATTATTAGATCTTCGATAGACTTTAGACCATGCTCGTCTCCACCCTCCTCGTTCCCATCATGCTCGCCGTCGGTGCCGTCGCAGGTGAGTCCCTGCCCATTGATTCTCATATCTCACCGTGATGATTCTTTAAAAAAGGCGCCGACATCAACCGTATCGTCATGTTTGGCGATTCCTCCTCTGACAGCGGTCGATCATTCAACTTGACGCAAGGAAACGGTCCCACGATCCCTTCCAACGCCTTCTTCCAAGGAAGGTGGTCTAACGGAAACACCTGGATCGAGGTATTGGCTAAGGAGAGGAAAGTGCAACTCGACAACTATGCTTGTGGAGGTGCGACCACCTCTGATAAATTGTTGCAGGGCTCGTTGGGTGGGAAATTCAATCAGGTGAGTTCCATCTCCTTACCATATTAAAACCATACAATTAATCGAATAAAAATACGATCACAGCCCCTCCGCTCCAACGGTCTCCCCATCAACGTCCCCGGCCTTGACACCCAAGTCAACGAATACATTGCCAAGAAGGAAACCGGCGACAAATCCAAGGTCCTCTTTGCTCTCTGGGGTGGAGCCAACGACAAGCTTACCGACGAGTTCTTGGGTCTCAACAAAAGTGGATCCTTCTACGCCAAGGCTCAATACGAGCAATGGGAATTACTCGCAAAGAACGGTGCCAAGAACATCATGGTGGTGGTACCCCCACCTCAATCCGCCTTTGACATTTCCTACGGATTCGAGATCACCCTTCTTGCAGCGAAATTCCAGTTGAAGAACCTTGGCGTCAAGTTTGGGTTATTCCAATCTTCATTGACGTTCATCAAGTTGTTGATTGCGCCCGGGTTGTTTGGATTCAAGTTTGGTACCTCAGAGAGGTGTTGCGTGGATTGTTATTCGGGACTCCCGCCTACTGGGTTCGCCAAGGTTTGCTCGAACCCGGATGAGTACATTATTTGGGATGGAACGCATCCTACTGCTGCCACCCACAAGATCATTGCAAAGGATGCTGGTGACTTTATTGACTTTTGGTGGGGTTTCAATGACGACAACTAGATGACCTGTCGTTCGCTTAGACGTGTTTCCGTTTTTTATTATGCGTTTTTTATATCTTTATTAATTCCTTTTTTAACTTTTATTGATGAAACCCTGTGTTAGCTTCCCGGTTGCTTTTCTCGGTTCTCCTCCTCCTCCCTCTTTCTAAACATTCCCCTTTTCCCCTATCTCTTGCAACATTTTCTCTACTGTTCTCCGTTTTTTAACCAAGATTGAATCAACATGATAGTTGAACTCACACACTTACATATATTTTTTAAATGAAATATAAATGCACCACCGCTAGCCTTAAGTTTATATTTGTGCAAATGGGTCCGAGTGGTAGTTTCTGAGGTTTGAGGACGGACGCCGTCAGCACTTTAGGAGGGTGTCTGATGATCCAGTCACACATGTCCTACCGTATTTAGAAAAGAGCCAAAAAAAGGATGAAGTCAATGTTACGTTGTCGTTGGTAATTGAGGCATGGACGCATGGCATATAACCTCTCGAGAGTTTAATGATGGGTCGGAAGTGACCATCAGCGTTTACCTATGTTTATTTCGTGGATGCCGCAGTATAAAGGTATTGACGGAGGGACGAATGGAGGGTCGGAGGGACGTTGGAATGCATATAGTGTCCATAGATCACTTTTTGTTGTTTGCTCAAAGCATGAGTTGGAAATCATACAATCAAGATTTGAAAACAGCCGTAGCAGGTAATCTTTTTAGTATTTAAAAGTAGGACTTTTTATGGGTAGCTATAGGTTACATTATGACTTATTCACTTGCAATTTCAACTATTAGCAAACGGTCACCTCGTCCATTATTATCACCCACATCATTATCCCCATTTGGCCATTGATGGTGTAAATATATTAATCACGTCAAAACCTCACCGTTCCTGGTCCGCTGTATATGGTGAAACGGCGTCTTTGCTCATGATGAGCTCCCTCAACCTAACGTAAACTATATATTTATAAAACCCATTAAAATTTAATAGAACCCACCCTGTCACAGATATATAGAAAAGACGGCCCATATTACCTAAATGAATATCGCGCCCACGCGTGAGGTAGCTCAGCCAAACACGGCTTTCCAAAAAACAAAAACAAAAAAACCCACGAGGGCGTTGTTTTTTTTTTTGTTTACAAACGAAGCCATTCCTTCAACTACGCCATCCGCTCTGGGTTTTGCGGCAAAGAACGTTTTGTTTCACGAATTGCCGTTTTAAGGCGCGCACACTAAAAAAAGGGGGTCAAAAAGACTTGACAAATCTCGTTTTCAAGACCTCCTTTCTTGGTTTCATCTTTCAGAAGCAACGCACCAGTGAAGTTAAAGGGTTGAGTGGAGAAACTTGAAGACCCTCACCGAAAAGTCGCCCTTCATTTTTAGATTGAGGATGGGGTCGAGCGATACGAATGTGACGGCCGTCACTGCTGGTGATTTTAAAGCGTCGATTGTTGTGAGCTCCATCTATGCCATGTAAGCTTTTCTTTGCATGCGAATATATTGTCTTTTTAGTTGTGTGGGGGGGAGAGGGGCCTTCTGTTTTGATTGAACATCTCAATGCTTTCCCGTCCATGATCAACACCAAAAGTGACTAAACCCTCTCACTCCAGTTTCGTCATCTCCTCCACCGCCCTCCTCATCACCCGTCGCCACCACCACGAAATCACCACAATCTCTTGCACCCTCACCACCATCCAATCCATCTCCAATCTCATCTTCGTCACCACCGTCCTCCTCTTTGACGCCAACCTCCACACCTTCCCCGGTTTCATTTTATTCTGGGTGACCTCCCTCTTTGTTCTCCTCTGGATCCTCTCTATCGTCGCAAAAACCATACGCTTCCTTATCCTTCACAGTTGGAATCAAGCAAGGCTAGGATTCTCAGAGGATGCGTTTCAACGAGCAAAAGTGTATTGGCCTGATTCAAAGAACGGATCATTTTCTCGGAACGGCGCAAAGGATCTAACAAATGCTTTATCTACACATCGGTTGACAGTGCTTCCCCAAGCTTCAAAGCAACCCTCGCAATCCACCACCGAGATGTTACATCTCCTTAAACTCCTTGGTTACAACCCTGAGGACCCAACGTCGGAACTCTGGTTGAATCCAGAGGGTAGTGTTAACCGCAAGATCACGAGGATGATGATGGTGGCGATGACTGTGCAGTTTTTTAGTACGTTTTTGTTGCAAGTGTTGTTGCCGGATCCTGTGAGGATTAGTCCGATGGCGAAGGGACAGATGGAGATTAAGAATTTGTTCAAAACGCATCTTTTGAGTAGTTATGTGGAGGTGGGGATGTATTTGGTTGTGTTTTCGCCTGTAGTGTTGTATTTGATGAGACGGTTAAAGGATGCTGTAAGTGTTTTTTTTCGCTTCTTACTATTCTGTGGTCTGCTTAGGTGCTCGTTGGCGTTGTCACTTTTTCGCTTCCGTTACTTTGTCGTCTTTTTTTTTTGCCGTCTTTTCATTTCCTTTTCTCGGTTCTTCCGTTTCTTTTCCTTTCTCGGCTTTTGCGTTCGAGTTTTGTTGCAATCCTTTTTGGATTTGCTACGAATCCATATTTTACTTTTCTCTGCCCAGGTTCATTTATTACTTGGTCTCTTTCTCCTTTTCTTTCCTTAGTACCCGCGGTTTTAGTTTGGTTTTTTTTGATGTATTCTATTCCGTCTCCGGTTATGCCTGTTCCCTTTTTCGTATTTCATAAATCTCACACTTCTTACCAGACCGGCATCCGCATCGATCTCGTCCTCACCCTCGTCGCCGGCATCCCATCTTTGTCCTCTGGTTCATTTCCATCTTCACCCGCCGGGGCCCCACCCACGCCCTCTCTGGTACCTACCTCGTCTTTGCCCTCCTTCTTCTAACCCACATAACCTCCGTCATCCTCCCTATCTACAACTCCTACCGTATCGATCGTCTCATCCGCATCCGTCCATCCCCATCCTCCCCTCCACTTCTCCGCACATCCCGGTTCGGGAACCGTAAACACATGTTCCAACGCACCCCATCTCTCACAAGGGACGAGATCCCATTCACCCTCGAATCCTTCCAAACCAAAGTCCTAGACGTCCCCACCACATTCCGTCAATTTAAAACCTTCTGCGCAACAGCGCTCTCGATTGAATCAGCAGTGTTCCATGAATCCCATGTTTTCTTGAAACGCGCTTACGCTGTTCTCGTGAAAGCGGGCGCCGTGTCGTTCACGGGTGTCCCGACTTTTGATGCGGAGGTGGATACGTCGACACCTTCTGGGGCTATTGCTGGACAGTGTTTGTATCTATGGGAGACGTTTGTCAGGGAGGGGAGTCCTATGGAGGTGAAGGGGGTGAGTGCAGAGGCGAAGGATAGAGTGGAGGAAGGGTTGAGAAGTGGTGTATATTCGCCGGATTTGTTTGGGGAGATTGCGAGAGAGAATGTGGAGTTGATGTTTGCAACAGTTTTTCCAAAGGTTTGTGTCATTTTTCTTAATCCCTTTTTTCCTTTATTTTTTTTTTTTTGCAACCTTTTGCATCATAAACCTTTTTATGACTTCGTTCGTTTTCCGTCAAACTAATCTTCATTTCTTTTTATCGCAGTTCCTCGTCGCGTACAACTCCAAAACATTACCCTCCGAAGACCTTTCCTAGAGGAATCCGATACCCCCCCGTCTATTTTTTTCAGTACATCTTTTGTTCCCCCAACTTTGTTATATTCATTCCTATTTTTCGTTTCTGTAAAAAAACTCAACGCGCATAAAGTCGTATACGTAAAATAAATTCTAAGAATATTTTAAATTGCATGAGAGAAACAAGTTTTGAAATTTGAAACGGAAAAACACACCAAAGCAATGGCCGCTTCATAAAAGGTATATACCAAGTATATTACTTATTACTCAAAGTGGAAAATGCCTCACGTGTACTTTGACCAATTGTTTTAGAATATCAAAGCACGCACTTCATTTTCATTTACCAAATTTAATATATTACAAGCACGTGTGGGTTTAAACCGTTTCAACGCATCTCGCCCTTTCGGCGTTCTAAAATAAATTTTTATCTTTAAAGTTTTTCGTCTGTCTTTTGCATAGGGCATTAGAAACAAAAAGACCCTCACTGAACAGCACCACCGACTACCAACTCACGAGGGTCACGAGCACGAGAGGGCAAAGAATGCCACTGCACGGCCATCACCACCAGCAGCAGCAGCAGCATCATCAACATCAACATCATCATCAGCGGCATCCTTCTTCTCTTCAGCATGCACAAACTCATTGGACCACTTCTCAACAGCATCAACAGCAAAACTATCCACATGGGAGTAAAGCAGCTGCATCATCATCACTATCATCATCATCATCAACATCATCATTGAACCTCAGCTCTTCTTCTGCAACTGCTCCGTCTCATCTCAAACATACCGCTCCGTCTGCCCAACAACATCATGTGCCCCATCCCGTGAGGCTCAACCGGCATTAGCGGCGTCTCAGCCTTCCACAACAGCTGGAATTGTGCAAGTGCCTGGTAAGTAGGAAGACATGAATTGAATCTTTGAGAGTCATCCATTCTACAAATCACCATGCAAGGCCATCTTTGCCTTCACCTCACTAAGCATATCTATTTTATCCAGTTCCTTTTCTAACACCTTTCAGATCTCTTTCACCTCGCAGATCAAGCTCTCCTCATCGACCTGATTGCAGACATGCTTGAACGGCTCACACAGCATAATGATCTTATTCCTCTGACTCAGTCTGGCCTCACGAGGTTTCATTCTAGAGCTCCACCCGCAATATCTGTCAAGGATTATATGAGGCGAATTGTGAAATATGCGAGTGTGGAAAGAGTGTGTTTGTTGGTTCTACTGATTTATGTGGATAGGTGAGTTATTTTGAAAATAGTTGGAATTGAGTGAAATACTCTTCTATTAATTCTTTTATTGTCGCTCGTAGGCCCATACCTAACCCATCCATGACTTCCATCCCTTTTTTTCATCTATAATATTATATTGCTTGCTTAATACCATGTACTCATACCACATTTTCATAATCTACAGAATATGCGAGAGAAATCCCACATTCACGATCTCGAGTCTTACCGTCCACCGCTTCATCATTACCGCAACGACTGTTGCATGCAAGGTAAAAAAATCACTTTTAAAACTAGAATATAAAACTTACATTTATAATTAAGGCCCTCTGCGACATATTCCTCCAAAACACCACCTACGCCAAAGTCGGCGGCATCTCAGGCCGCGAACTTAACCTCCTCGAACTCGAATTCCTCTCTCTCATCGACTGGTCCCTCACGGCCACGGCCGAATCCTGTCAAGACTATTACCGCAACCTCATTCACCAACATCCTTCCTACACTTTTAAACCTCGCCGTTCCTCTGACACCACACCCCTTGTCCCCGTTGAACCGGATACAGCGAGGTCGTCACCACGGAAACGACCGGCGACAGAGGAGGATCACTTTAAACGCGCGTTGCCGCCTGTGCCGATGAGGAGGGCGTCGACGGATACAGCGAAATTGACGCCACCGCCCTCTGGACATGTTGGGGATACGGATGTAGGGGAGGTGTTGAAGCAGCAACGACATCATATGGAGTTGGATGTGAAGGGGTTGAGGCTTACGGGGAGTGGGATATCGCCACCGTTGTTTGGGTCGGGTGGGGAACATGAGACTTGGATTGGAGTTGCAGAATGAGTTTCCTTACAGATCATTTATTTTCGTTTTTTGTATTTGTTTGTATTTAGCGGAAACAACACCCATAAACTGGTTTTTGTATTTTATTTAATGTTTATAAACGGTCTCTTTTCGCATATTTTGGTCTAACTTCGTTTTTCTTTACGAAATTTCTACATTGTGGTATATTATTTTTTTTCACAGTGTTATTGATGTTGGAAATGTGATTTGTTTTGAAGCGATATATATGACATGGAATGGAATTGTCTTAACATTAGGCTCTTTGACGTTTTAAGTTTACACTCATTAACATTTCAATTTCTATGTGGATATACCTAGACCTGGTGGAATAACGCAGGCTGCAACCTTAGGTACAAAGGTACAATGTCCGGTCAGTTGATTAATTCCAGAAACGCCAACAACCGGGATTCCCAACGCTAGAACCCGTCCTCAACGTCTCGATTACTTTAAAGTCATGTTAATCCCAATGGACCACAACTGTAAATCATTTTCACATCGTAAACCTTTCACCGCCTCCCCTCATCTCTCATACCCCACCGCCCACGATGCGGGTACTGTGGTCTTTCTTCATTGTGATCATAGCGATTCATGGGAGCTTGACGCAGGTCGTCGTCCCCAAGAAGCCAGCCTTTCTGATCGCTCTCCCTTACGCTCTTGATGACACAACGGGAGATTTTGAGTTTGACGTGTTTAGTTCACTCCGGTTGCTCGTTTACGGGATGCACTTGTCGTCAAATGTGTGTGGCTTGATCTTGTTGAAATAATTGACTTTTTATTAGCTTGCTGTTAAGGATGTGATGGTGGAGTATGATATCCCAAAGGATGCCATTGAATTCGTGTATATCAATACCTGGAATCCCGAATTCGGAAGCCCCGATACCTACTTTTTAAGCGACAGTGGTGCATACACAGCTACGGCTATATATGAGGTCATCCAACAATACAACGTGATAGGAATTTTTGGTGATATTTTTAGCCGAACAACAAGGTACACTCCAGCTCTTCCGTATAAATATTAACATTGTTAGATTCTCGGCGGGTTTAGCGTCGTATTTCCAAAAACCATTCTGTGGGGCGACGCAAGGAAGTATTACGTTGTCGGAGAAGATAAACTATCCATATTTTTATCGGATGGTGACGGCGAGGGGTGGAGGAAAACATTACCTGAGTGTGTTGAAGTTTTATGGGATGAAGACTTTGTGTATTTTTAGGACTTCGGATGATTTGAGTCGGTCTGGTGAGGGGTTGCTTTTTGTCTCTTCATGGACTTTGACATTTATATCGTATATCTTTCACCGCCTCTTAATTGTTTTTCCTCAACTCACCAATGACATTTTTATACATATTCCAACTGACTTTTACTATTTGCTCCGTAAAAAACATATATATTTTTCAAGTCGCGGAGGAGGTTAAGCAGGAAGCCATCAAGCAAGGAGTTAACGTTGTAAGCATAACCTTTGGCGACGAACTATTCCAAACCAACGACTTCAAACACCAATTTCGTCTCGCCAAACGCCAAAACTGCAAGTTTATCTTTGCGTCCATGTCCTGGGTCTCCCTCAGCATCCTTTACGATGCCGGTATAACTTATGGACTCGTTGGTCCAGACAATCTTTGGAGTTCTTACAATATAGCTAGACCGTTAGGTATTTCTGATTCTTATACGTGAACGAATAGTGACGCTTTAATTTAGACTCGGCGAATACGACCATTATAAAAGAGTATTGGGGTTTTCTCCAAATCATCGATGCGTCGCCAATTGGAACGCAATGGAGAAATTTCTCGCAGAGGTTCTACGCAAACGCTAAAACCGTAACTGACACCACCACGTTATTTCCCGAAATGAATTTAACGAGAATGTAAGAGTCTGTACTTGACGTCTTATTTATTTATTTTTTTAGAGAGGAAGCCCGAGAGCAAATCTATTTTGGGAACGCGAGAGAGGTATACTCGTGTATTCAAGTCATGTTTCGGGGGTTTCATCAGTTTCTTGAGGAACGCGGAGAAAAGGGAAGATGGGATCGGTTGATTGATTATCGGAGTGATTTGAATCATTCGGCGTTTGCGAGGACGGGGTATGTGGATGTGACGGGGGATAATATTGCGTTGAATGAGTATGGGGATCTTGATGCGTAAGTCCATAAAGCCGTCCTTTTTTGTTTACGTTGTTTGGTCGACTTTTGTTGACGGGAATTCTCTTGAAGATCACGGATGGCGCTTACGACGAATTCAACCAACGTTCTTGATATTCATCGGATCGGGAGTACGAGTTTTGCATTTGGGAGTACGTCGAATAACGGAGACTCTTTTGTCGAGTTTTTTAAACCAACGTTTTACGGCGAGAGTTTGTTCCCACCTGTCGATGATGATGGTATGCTGTATATCCGGCGCGCGCTTAATTCAGTCTGTAAAAACATATGTTAAGATTTTTATAGGAACGATGGTTGTAGATTCTGTCGCTGAAGGATCACCATTAGGCATTGCCATTAGATCATCTCAGGCGCTCGGACTATTGTCCATCTTCGTCATGCTGGGTATAGCAGGCCTTAGGACGTTCCGCACCGAAACCGAGAACACTCCAGCAATATGGGCATGGCTCGTTATAACGGGAGGTCTCCTTGTGATCGTCTCCACATTTTGGAGTGTTGGAGCGAACCGCATCCAACTATGTTTTGTGCCGTGCCTGTTTTTCGTTCAAGGCGTTTCCATTTTCATAGGGTAAAAAAATGGAGATTGTGGCGGAAGTTTTTTTTAATTTTAGTGTCTAGATGCGGATGGTATGTGATGTTCCGGAGAATGTGGCTTTATAATAATTTGGCGAAACTGGCACGACCGATGCGAGGGGAGAGCCTTGGAAAAGTTGTTTTAGGAGCGATGGTTGCGAATTTTTTCCTTGTTCTTCTTTATCGATTTTCAAGGCCACTTGGAAATGATATCAGAGTAGGTTTAAGTTTTTTTCCGTTAATTATTTTGTCTTTTATCGGCACGTTGCTTAGCTATTATTTTATCATCTATTTCGGTTTAATGATTTTTTCTACGTGATTGTTGTCTTAAAATATACTTAGGTGTGTGGGCCGTTAAAAGTAGCGGATCAGTGGGATTTCAAAATAGCCATGGGCATCATCAACATTATAGCCGTGTCTGTCGTTCTCACTCTTCTCATATTCTTCAAACATCGCCGATCCTCCCCAACGTTCGACAACATCTTCAAGGTATAAAACTCTCTATCCACGTTTCTAACCTCATATCAGATCGCATCTGTTTGTTTAATATCAGTGATATGCTTCGAGCTGGTTTTAAAGCCATCTAAGCTCCAAACAGCCTTAAAGCCATCATCTTAAACGTTTTACCTGTATTCGCGTGTGTCCTTTTGGTTATCCAAAAACCTGAAATTGTGTCCCCGGAAAACTACGAGCGGAAAAAGTTGGCGCTCCATTGCCATTGAATTTGCGCATCCCATTCGAGTGCAAACACGAGGACGGTTTGGATGGAGGGAGGAGGAGAAGTATTTCGTAAATTTGTGGGTGCGCGGTGCAATACCGTGGATGACAATATCAAACGTATGTATGGAATGCGATTAAAGCAATTTGACGCTATTCCTTTAGGTTGACGGAGAATCTACGCATCGTGTGGATTTAAAAAGACTTCGGCTTCGCGACGTGTACACAGAAAAGGAATTGAGGCGACTGAGATTGTTGTTGATAAAGGGGTTTCTAAGAATGCTATACTGTTGGTATTGCCTGATATCTGTCTGATACTTCGGATGCGATCCACAGAAATGATGGGACATATGGTGGATCTGTTAAAAGGTTTTGCGAACTTGAATGAAGAATCGGCAAGTCACCAGTCAGATGTATTTGGACGGGGATCTCAGAAGGCTTGGAAGTCTGAGCTATCTGGATTTGGATAAGATGGTTGGCGTTCGTGTTATCGGCCACGGCCTTCTTTTTTTTTTTTTTTTGGCAACAGCTCACAGATTTTTCTATTTATTGTACATTGAGCTTACAGTGGGGTTATCATATTATTCTGGCTCGGAGATCCGAGTGCTATTTTAATGGAATTTGTATCGGAGCTTAGCCACTTTTCACCCACTATATATTAATGACCATCAAACCCACCATATTAAGCATATTCATGCATAGGCATGTATATATTCTTGCACGGTTTTTAAGGAATGTCAAGACGAGCAAGTAACGTCAACGTGTAAGTATTCGGCAAAAGACGCACTGAGGAATAAAGGGATTACGCGTGGATATCTTCCACAAACCCCTTACTAAATCCCTTACTTCTTTTCCACTGTTTCTCCGTTGACCAAGGTAAGCCGAGAGTTTATAAGGTAGACTGCCTTTGCGATGCATTTTCCCAATTATTGTCCGAACTTGTCCATAAGACGAAGCGATCCTCATTCACCCAACACCATCAAATTTTAAAAACGAGACACGAGGAAAGGGGAGCAGAGTGACATGTTATTCTTCGAAGGCAGCGATGGGAGACGCCAATAAATGGTCAAGACGTGTAGCAATTAACGTTGACGGCCGCTTTTACTGCTTAAGACCTTATTCCATCTGCTGCAAGAGCTTAATCATTCACATTGACTGCTCTTCACTTAGCATCATGAGGAGCGCGGGGTGTCCAACAACAACAACTGCCAAAAAACGTCGGAGATCCAATTTGTTTTGAATCCCAGAAAATCAAACAAATATCAAGGCAAAGCAAAAACAACCCCAGTGCCTTTATTAATTTTCACCCTCCGCTTTTTTCTTCCACATCCAGCAGCCATCCCTGCACCCCCACCCCACCTTGTCTAAACAAACCTTCGGCAGGATCTCTCTGAAACCTAACGTCCTCAGCGTCCGTCGAAGTCGACTAAAGCACATCCGGGCATCACATCCGGTTGCGGCTATCTACTCCTCCCATTATTTCTTTCGTTTAGGCATTACCATCACAAACACCCCATCCAACAGTTTCCAAACAACCCCTTTTCTCGCTATGGCGAAGTCTCATAAGCTGTGGTTGGCCATCACGGCTGTCTCAGCCTTGACTTCAGCCGCCCTCGCGCAGAATGTGTGCACAGGAAAGGCTGACGGGCAGATTGCCTGCATCAACCCAACTACTTTCACCATTTGTGCTGGCGGAGGTAAGACTTTATCGGACGTTGTCATTCTTCTTCTTCTTCTTTCTATCTATGCCTTCTTCCTCCTTCACATTCATGTACTGATAATTATCGAATCGTAGCTATTACTCCTACTCAATCGACTGCTCTTGGAACGGCTTGTTGCCAAGACACAATAACTAGCATCAATGACGCCAAATGTATCAGTATCTGCTCTGGCGTTCCTATCGGCAATACTGTTTGCGTGAGTTCTAGCAGCATCTCAATTTGCACCAGCTCAGGTGAGTTTTTCTGACTTTCTTTGCGTCATTCTGTTCATCATTGTTACTTTCCCTTTTTTTTCATACATTTACATGTTTTGATGTTAAACCCGGGGGTGTACATTTCATATACACAGGTCCATCCATCGCACAGCCTTGCGCTCCAGGTACTATCTGCTGTGGCACAAAGTGCGTTTTCCCCAGTGATTCTTCTTGTGGTCAACCCGCGGCTCCAATTACAACTACCGTTGCCGCTCCTGTCGCTACTACTACAGTCGCTGCTCCCATCGCTACCACCACCGCCGCAGCCCCGGTGATTACTGAAGTCCCCGGCAACCCGTGTGCTGGGCAGCCAGACGGAAAAATTGCGTGTTTATCGGCAACCACGTTCAACATTTGCAGTAACCAAGGTCGGTATTCCTTCTACTGACATTTTCAACAACTGATAAATGGTTCATCACTAATAATCTATCTTATATTTAGCCTTGGTTAATGCTCTTCCGCAAACGTGTCCTGGTACCACTGTTTTGCTGCTCTGCACTTAACGGTTGTGTTAATGCCGGAACTTGTCCAGTCGCAAATCCTGTCGTTCCAACGACGATTGCGGCTCCTGTCGTTACTACCACCACTGTTCCTGCTCCCGTCACCACCACTCAAGCTGCTGCACCCATTTCTCCGATTACACCGACGTGTGCGGGAGTTCCCGATAACCAAATCACTTGCTTGTCACCGACCACTTTAACATTTGCTATAACGGAGGTATGAAAAGATTAAACCTTTTTAGTGTTGATTTTGTGACAGCGCTGACTTTCTGTTTTCTTTGTAAACTTAGCTTTTGCTCTCGCCGTTCCTCAATCTTGCTCCACTGGCCTCTACTGTTGCGCCCCAACAAACACCTGCACGCGTTCTGGAGAATGCCCTGCCAGCCCTCCCCCACCTCCTCCGTCTGGCCCCACTTGCACCGGCGTTGCTGATAATCAGCTGAGATGTTTGTCCACCAACACGTTCAACATTTGTTACAATCAAGGTTAGTTATGGTCTAATTCTTATATCGATTCTTACATCCCTATTTGTTTCTCTTCAAATTAGCCTTTTCTCTTGCAGTTCCCCAAACTTGCGCAGCCAACCAGTTTGTTGCGAGGCCATCAACAGCTGTGTTTACCCAGGAACTTGTCCGATTCCTGGCGCGCTGCCCCCGCCAAACCCGCCAACATCTTGCGCGGGAATGCCTGATGGAAAAAACATTTGTTTATCGTCAAGTACATTTAACACTTGTCTTAACGGAGGTTCGTTGACTACTCGCATCGGCATTACGTTGGAACCATCATTCTTTGGAAATTCTAAAGTTTTTGAACTCTATTATTGAATTAGGATTTGCTTCCGTTCTTCCGCAGCCTTGCGCCACCGGCACAGTTTGCTGCACTGCTCTTGGTGTTTGTGTTATGCAGGCACCTGCCCCATCGCCAATGGCATATCGGCAGCTACGTCTGACTCAAGCTCCCCACCGCCTTCAGTACAGTCTAGCGCGACCTGCGCTGGTGCAGTTGACGGCCGTGCTGTTTGCTTATCTTCATCGACTTTTAATATTTGCGTAAACGGAGGTTAGTCATTAAAATCCAAAGAAAAAATTACTTACGCTTCTTTCAACTTTAGCCTTCGCTCAAGCTCTTCCTCAGAGCTGCGCGGGTGGGACTGTATGCTGTAACACTCTTGGCGCTTGTGTGTGGCCTGGTCAATGCCCTGCAGCTCCCTCAACCCCGCCGTTGAATCCTGTCATCCCTTCCCCACCATCTGTTGTTCCCATCGTCGACAGGAACGCGTGTTTAGGCACTGCCAACGGAAAGATTGCGTACGTGTCTTTTTCATATCCACTTAAATAATTATATTATTAATATTCTCTTCTATAGATGCACGGCGACATCCAGATTCAATATTTGCGAAAATGGAGGTTTGTTTTTGAAGTCTAAACGTATCAGCCGCTTACCCCGCTTTTTCTTCAGCTTTCCCTACAGCTGTTGACCAATCTTGTGCCACTGCCAGTTTGGTTTGCTGCGCCGCGACGGGAGATTGCCGAGAGGCCACTGCTTGCCCAGTAACCGTTAACAAACTCTGCCAGGGCGTCCCTACGAATGGTGTTGTCTGTACCTCTCCTACCGCCTACAATATTTGCGTTGGGTCAGGTAATCCAATAAATTTAAACGATAATTAACGCTTATTTATAAAAGTTTTCCTGAAGGCTATTGACAGTACTTGCCCGGTTGGTCACGAGTGTTGTTCGCTTTATGGTGGTTGTGTTCCGATCGGATCCTGTGTCCCCAACTACCGTCTCCCCCGGCTCCTGGTTTGGTCGACTCCAACCTCTGCGTTGGAACGACTGGAGACAAGACTATTGGATGCACATCTACAACCACATTCAATATTTGTGAGAATGGAGGTAAGGAAACATATATTTCCTTAAGATCTGCACTAAACATATGGCTATAATGATGTATAGTTTTCGCCAATGCCCCCTCGCAAAGCTGTCAAGCTGGACTTATCTGCTGTGCTCCACTCAATAAATGTACAACGGCTAGCGAATGCCCTACGACCAACGCCGGTCTGTGCAGCGGCGTGCCTGATGGAGTTATCAGCTGCACCTCAACAAACACCTACAACATCTGCTTGGGTGAACTTGGTATGCTTTTGCTTTTATTTTTTATAATTTTATTTTTGATAGTGTTCTAATCACCTTTTTTAGTTTTTGGAAAGGCTGTTGACACGACTTGCCCATCAGACACCGAATGCTGCCCTCTTCGTGGAGGTTGTGTTCCTGCTGGCATGTGTACTACTGGAATCACTATTTCGGCCACTGGCGACGCCAACCTTGCTTCGGCCGGCGGTTTCTTCGACGCCAGCCCTTGCTTGGGCACGGCTCCGAACAAGATTGCTTGTACGGGAAGAACCACGTTTAACATTTGCAATGCCGGTGGAGGTTTGTGCTAGTAGTTTCAGCTCAGGGTGCTAACATATCATCTTTTTTTGTTAGTATTCGATAGCGCGCCTTCGCAGACATGCCCTGGAGCAAATGCTGGTGTCATCTGCTGCGCTAAGACGGGACGGTGTGAGTTCGAGGCTGATTGCCCTGGATTCTCCCAAGGATTGGTGGGAAATTCCTGCTCCGGTGTTGCAGAAAATGCCGTAAAGTGCACATCTGGGTCTTCGTACAATCTTTGTGTTGGAGGAGGTAATTGGATACGCTTTGAATGAGTATCTAAATTTTGTAGTCTTTGTGAAAAGCGTTGATACCGCTTGCCCTGCTGGATCTGTGTGTTGCCAAGCTTTGAATGGTTGTGTTCCCGCTGGATCTTGCCCTCCTCCTCCCAGTAACCTTCTCCCCACGACGTCATCGGTATTATCTTCATGGTCCACATCTAGTACGGTTACGGCCACTTCCTCGTCATGGTCGACTTCATCATCGTTTGTGCCCACACCTCTAGTACCTCGGCCACGGTTACGTCTTCTGTAACGTCCTCTGCGGCGCCATCTTCTTCATGGGCTTCCACTTCTACAGTGGCTAAGATTCCTGTTAAGGCGTTCAACTCGAACCCTTGTTGGAAGGCTCCCGCTAATGCTATGGCTTGTACCGGAAAGAGCACTTTTAATCTTTGTTTGGCGAATGGAGGTGTGTTTTTGTCATTTCAATCCAATAGCCATTATTATATCTGACTTTTTTGTCCTTTAAGGCTTTGCTAGCTCTACTAGCCAGACTTGTGCCGGTGCGGGAACCGTCTGCTGCGCCTCTACTGGACGGTGCGAGTTCTTGGATGATTGTGACGTTCTTGATACAAACCCGTGCGCAGGTGTTCCGAACAACGGTGTAAAGATTACTGGCCCGTCGACTTACAACTACTGCATTGATGGAGGTGCGTTTCTATTTCTTTCTCTTAGCAATTTATTGATGATGTATAGTATTTGTCAAAAGTGTGGACAACTCTTGCCCTGCTGGATACGTGGCTTGCTCTTGGGCGGACGGCTGTGTTCCCGCTGGATACTGTGGCCCTGACTTTACCTATGAACCATCCACTGGCCCTACCTCGTCAGCTTCCGTATCATCGACTGCCACTGCTCCGGTTAACCCTATCTTCACCAATCCTCCTGGTGCTCCTGGCTCTTGCGCTGGAGTTGCGGATGGCCAGATTGCTTGCTTAACCTCCAACACTTTCAACATTTGCCAGAACGGTAACCTTGCACCTGCTCTCCCTCAATCGTGCCAGCTGGCTTGGTGTGCTGCCCGAACAACCGTGTTTGCAACTACCCTGGAAGTTTGCACCTTTGTTGGGCCTATTAACCCCATCTCGCCGCCGGCTTTGACTTGCACAGGTCAGATAGATGGGACACCCGTCTGCACTTCAACCAACACATTCAATTTCTGTATCGGCGGAGCCATTCTTACTAGGTTCGCTGATCAAAGTTGTGGTCTTGGCACGGTCTGCTGTGCTGCTACCGGACGATGTGACTTTGCTACCAATTGCCCGTCAATTGGAAACAACCCCGTTGTTCCTGTAGTCACCACGACTGTTACTACCAACCCAGGTGTTCCTACTGCCCCTCCAGCACCTCCTGCGCTCGTGGCGTCTTGCGCCGGAAAGGTTGATGGCTCGACGGTCTGCACTGGCGCTTTCAGCTTTAACCAATGCATTGACGGCTCCATCATTCGCAACACTCCCGATCAACCTTGCCCCGGTGGAACTGTTTGCTGTGTGGCTACGGGTCGTTGTGACTTTGCTTTCAGCTGCCCTGCGGTTGCTCCCCCCAACCCTGTGTCGCCTCCTGTCACCACCGTTCCAAGTGTACCCGTTACCACTACCGTTCCAAATGTTCCTATTGTACCCGTTTCTTGCGGAGATCGGGCCGATGGATCGCCTATTTGCACTGGTTCAAACTCTTTCAACTACTGTGTTAACGGCCGTATCTTGCCTTTTACGGCTGACCAACCTTGCCCTCCTGGAACTGTCTGCTGTGCCGTTAGCGGAACTTGCGGTCTTGCTGGAGGATGTGTTGTTGCCACCGCACCTCCCGCTCCCGTTGTCCCCACCGTTGTCCCCCCGCCACCTACAAATCTTTGCGCTGGAAAAACGGATGGTGCTGTCGTATGTGTCAGCGAGACTTCGCTCAACTTCTGTATCGCTGGAAATGTTCTCACCACGTCGGCCCAGCCTTGCCCTGGTTCTACTGTTTGCTGCCCATCGCTTGGTGTCTGTGTGAACCGCGGAGAGTGCCCTGACCCTGTGAACCCGCCCGCCACTACTGTGGCTCCTCCCGTTCAAACGTCAGGACCAGTTTCAGCAGAGTCTGTGCCATTCGTTCCTAGGTCTTGTGTCAACATTCCGGACAACGAGATTGTTTGTACTGGCGACTTGACCTTCAACTACTGTTCAGCTGGATGTAAGTAAATCTTATTAGCAAAGTT
This sequence comes from Chytridium lagenaria, assembly GCA_025449115.1. Classification (NCBI taxonomy): domain Eukaryota; kingdom Fungi; phylum Chytridiomycota; class Chytridiomycetes; order Chytridiales; family Chytridiaceae; genus Chytridium; species Chytridium lagenaria. Next base: position 57,690 of record JAHLKC010000126.1, read on the forward strand.
TTCTTGTGAATCGGAAAGCTTATTATTACTCGTAGTGGTTATTGTTGACACCCCCGACCAATACTGTGCTGGTGGCACCGTTTGCTGTGGCGTTCTTCGCAAGTGTGTCCGTCCTTCAGAATGCCCCATACCCAACCCGTGCACCTCTAAGGTTGATGGCTCCCTGATCTGCACAAGTGAGAACACTTTCAACCTTTGCAGCTTTGGTTCGCTTTCAAGAGCACCTGACCAACAGTGCGCTCCTGGAACCGTTTGCTGCCCGTCCACTGGAACCTGTGACCGCATTGCCAGCTGCACACCTCTCCCACCTTCTCCTCCTCCTACAACTACAACTCGTCCTCCTCCGCCTGCGCCTTCAACCAACGCCCCGTCTCCCACACCGATCAAGCTGGGTGACTGCACTGGAAAGATTGAAGGCGAAACCGTTTGCGTTGGCCCACTTTCGCTTGGAAGGTGTTCCGGTGGAAGACTCGTTGACGGTCCGTCGCAACCTTGCGCTCTTGGCACTATCTGCTGCCCTGAACGGGGCATTTGTGAGCTTTCCGCCAACTGTCCGTCAAGCAGGCCCCGCCCACTACCGCGCCTGCCCCGATCGCCACCACTACTCGTCCTCCACCAACCACTACCGCCGTTGCTGTTCCTGTTCCCACTGAAGTTCCTCCCATTGTGACTGGGAACTGTACAGGGAAGGCAGACCTCGACCGTGTTTGTAACAGCGAAACAACCTTTGTCTTCTGCCGTGGAGGTGTCCCGATTCCCAACCAGGCTGTCAACCCTTGCCCCTTCGGTACTGTCTGCTGTGGCGCTTCCAACACTTGTATCACGCGTGACGCTTGCTCTGGATTCGTTCCGCCCCCAGCTCCTACAACTGGACCTGCACCCCCTGTTCCTGCACCCGGAACCAATGTGTGCTCTGGACGGCCTAACGGTGCAACCATGTGTAATGGCGACAACACATTTGCTGTTTGTATGAAAGGAGAGGTGTCTGTGACGCAGGTGTGCGCTGGGAACGCGATTTGCTGCACCAAGACAAACAGTTGTGATTTCAGGGCAAGGTGTGATGGCCTTGACGTTCCCTACACGCCACCGGACAAGTGTTATGGTGTGCTTGATGGGTTCAGCATTTGTTCGGATAACCTTACGCAAGTGTTGACGTGTCAAGCTAATGGTGAGTCCTTATCTTTTTCATAATATTCTTTTTAGCTCACCGTCTTATTTTTTTTATATTTAGCCATCGCCAATGCCGCTTCCTGCCCCGAGGTCAGGCTTGTTGCCGCAAGACTTCACGTTGCGAGGCTGTTGGAGCATGCCCCGATGTATGTGTTGGTAAACCTGAAGGACAACTGGCTTGTCTCAGCTCCAACCAATTTACTCAGTGCGCTAACGGATGTGAGTTATCATTTTTCTCGCTTTCTGTATAACACTTGCTAACTCTCTTTTCATTTGTCTAGTGGCTGGACCCGCCATCATTACCTGCGCTGGAGGAACCGTTTGCTGCGAAGCCAAGAATGGATGCACTTGGCCCAGAGAGTGTTATCCTTAACGACTCTTTGTTGGTTTTTAATTTTTTTTTCCTTTAACTATTTAAAGTTTTTTCGTGTTGTTTTTTCCCCTTTGTCTTGACTCTTTACTTTCTGTCCAAAAAAAAATGTAGTGCGCGCGTTATGGATGATCCATTCCCCTTTTCCTTCTTCTTTGTTTATCTGCGGGAAATAAAAAGATCTTTGTTAAAAACTAATGCATCGCCTTTTCGTGTTGTATGTCGCCGCGTTAAAGTGCGGTCTTATATATTAATTTAGAAATTATATTGTTGGGGACGTTTGCTAAAGGGACCAAGACATTGAGAACGCGATATAATAAAATGTTTGAGCTTTCCCACCAGCTATCGACAAACAACGTTCAGATCCGAACCATTTGGCTTTAATGTTAAATCAGCGGCGACAATGAGCTACTACATGCAGTCATCCACGCGATCGTACCTTCAACGTCCCATGCCCTCTGCCACCACCAGGAAACAGCCTCGGCCGACCGCCAATCAACTGAGGAATGTCATCTGTAACCAAGTCTTTTATTACCTCTCAACTTCATAGGTTTCCTTTTATCTTTGATACAAGCTGAATTGTATATCGCTATATTTCCCCTGTATACACCCTCTCCAATAACATGATATCATACTGAATTTTCCTTGTTGCTTCTGGAACCTCAACTCCTCACAATTGCCGCCGTAGTTCACAAAGTTATCTCATTTACTCTTTGCAAAAAAACACTTCTGGTCAAAGCACATGAAGCAAGGAAAGAAAAGCTTTCTTTTCAGAGTTTTCTCTATTTTTACACGCCGGTAATACTACTTCTTAGGGGTGATCATCAGACAGTCATCAGACAGCAAGGTGTTAAAATACTAGCGAAACCCACACTCTCCACCGCCAAAGTCAACTTCTCCACTGATTTCTCATTTCTCTTATACGGCGGTAAATCCAACCGATGAAGCAAGTATCATTCTACGGCTCCAATTCACTGGTGATCTCAATAGTAAACTGCCTAGACCCATCACTGCCATGCAAGTCCTTTAATCCATGAGTGACAGGAATCTTACTCGTACCCGTCATAAACTGCGCCAACAATTTCACCGTCTTCTCGACCTCAAGACCCCTCACATATTTCCATAACCACTAGGCAAACAAAAGGTGTATTTAGTATGCAGAGCGATCAGCTTATTACTCTTTTATGCTCATTTCTTTTATTCCGTTGTAATTTTAATTGGTTTTGTTTACTCGGTTTTACTGTTTTTATTAATACTGTATGCACTCAAAATACCCCGTCCTTCCTTCCCCACTTCCTTGAAGGTTACTTATTCTGGGGAATATCACATGGATTCGGCAGCGGCTGGTTCTAATTCTTACTTGAATTGTACGCGTCTGAGGAGTCTCGTCAAACTCTGAATACGCTGTCAATGAAAAATATTCATAAATGCCTCATTGAATAGTGCGAACACCGTGCCCATGCACATTAATCCGTTCCCAATAAAGCATTTCCATCAGCGACCAGCAAATAAGCATGCGTCAAACTCAAAAGATCATCACCTGACAATTTGACTGGATGCGACCTCGACGCATCATTCTAGTGAGGCACGGCGAGAGCGAGTTAGCCGTCAACAGGGACATGTAAGTTCCAGCTTAGCTTTGAACAGCATCCGTTATATTTTTTTGCCTCTGATCATGTCATTGACTTTTATCCACCGGAAACCCAGCTTGACCCACACTGCCGACCACGCTATCCATTTAACCGAGAGAGGCCAGGAACAAGCTCTTGCTGCTGGTGAGAAATTGAAGGCGATGCTGAAGGAGGAGATGGTTCTGGATGCGGATGGGACAGAAAGAAAGGCGCAAGAGAGAGTTAGATTTTACGTATCCCCTTATCAGAGGACAAGGGAAACGTTTTGGTTAATGTCAAAAGGATTGCAGAGGGATGTGAGTACACTTCCTTTTCTTGCCTCGTAGATAATAGAGAACATGTACCTTTATCTATTTAACAAAACGCCCGCTTTCCTTATCTTAAGACTGAAAACGTTTTATTATCAGCGATACGATTACTTTGAGGAACCAAGGTGAATCAATCTTTATATAGAATGATAGCATCGCTCATTGATTTCTTTTTCAGTCTTATATTTCGGTACCTTTGCTAACTTCCTGCACCGCCTTCTTCCACATACTTGAAAATAAAACGTAAAGGTTGCGAGAACAGGATTTCGGAAACTTTCAAACAAAAGCACAGATGGAAGAACGTAAAGCAGAAAGATCAAGATTCGGGCACTTGTAAGTTATGAGATATGATTCGATCAGTACTCCCTACATTATTGTTCAATTTCCTCCTTTGGGTTTCAATTAAAGAATTGTTCTTCCTCCTGAAGTCTCTCAACTTCAGTAGATATACTTTTTATTCGCCCTTACACGTTAAATCTTTTTTGTAAGCTTTTACCGGTTCCACGGCGGCGAAAGCGGAGCAGACGTTTATGACAGAATGTCCACGTTCCTCGAGACACTCCATCGTCAATTCTTACGAACCGATTTCCCTCCCGTCCTCGTCATCGTAACCCATGGTCTCTCATCAAGGTAATATTTAAACCTCAACATCACATAAAGCTTTTACATATTCCTTAGATTATTTCTCATGCGTTGGTTCCACTGGAGCGTGGAAGAATTTGAATGCCTCGATAATCTTGACCACTGCGAGATGGCAATCATGGAACGGGAAACGTGTCCCGAAGGTTTTCACAAGTTCTGCATCACGACACCCTTAAGACGATGGAGGGACTGCCCAATTCCTCCGATGATGAAGGAACTTGCACCGCATCTCCTTCCATGTCCTGTATCTTCTGTAGTAAAGAGATCTGTGAGGGACAAGGAGACAGGATGCCTTCCAATCCAATTTTTACCTTGAATATAAAAATTTGAGACCAGGTTGGGCCATCCATCACCTGTCGCTGAACCGCTTCAAATTAAAGTAAAGGCGAACATTCAATAGTACCATCCCTCTTATCCGAAGCGGATTTAGAGTTCAGACAGAGAAGGAAGCCCAAGTACCTATCGGCTGACTGAAAACATTTGCGACAAACGGAGGATATCTTTGCACAAGATCGAAGGCCGCAGGCATGCATTTAAATCGGATCTTGTTAGCCGCCACGGCGCTGTATGCTACATCATTATCTCTTGTATCATCTCAAGTCACTGATGAAGTATACTATGACATCTTTTCGAATCCAAAGGTATTGAAAACGAAGGCTTGAAAGCAACAGGAACCTTGCTTACCCTCCCATCTTTCATTAGCACCAAGTTGTTTTCGGAACATTACCGGGACACCTCCCCATTACCCCTGCCACACTTTCAACAATAGATCTCGTAAGTGTTCATTGAATGCGAAGCTTCTCCTTTTCTTTACTTGAAGATGCAATGCCTTCGCGCTAAGTTTTTACCAAAAGTCAACCTTTCCCACACTTGAATATCTTTCTAAATATTTTATGTTATCGATTGTTTCCCAAAAGGAATCCAACCCTTCCCTCCTACTTCTTCCTGATGCGTCAACAGGAAAGAGATACCTATGCCACGTCCCGCAACCTCCAGAACTTGATCAGGAAACATCAAAAGCAAACTCTGACGATGAAAAGAAAAAGACGTTGAGATCAGGGCTGAGGTTGCTGGAACCCATGGCGGGGAAGGATTGCTTGTACTATGTAAGACAATTATACTTTTACTATTTTTATTGTGATCCTTTGTTCTTTCATTCGTCAGAGTAGCTCACATCACGTTGATTTTTACATCTAGGTTCACAGTTGGTGGACGTATGAGTTTTGCCACAACCGCCACGTTCGCCAATACCACCCCGTACAAAAGAAGAAGAGGTCGCAAATCCCGAACAGAAACAAGACTATTTCCTTGGGAAGTTTCCCGGCTCTGCTTTCCCTCCGTCACCTGCGAAAAATTCAAAAGGAAATGAAGTGGGAGAGACCGTGACGGATCTTGAAGAGAAGTTTATTGAGACTGTCAAGGCAGAGGTGCATGAACATGAGGTTGATGGGAAGGTGTCACTTATTTGAAGGAGACTTGGGGGGATGGGACATTTTGTGCCATTGGAAAAGCTGGGCCTAGGATGGTTGAAATTCAGGTTCGTGGATGCATTTCTCTCTTATTCTAGATAACGGATTCGAAAACATGTACTGACAACTTTGCCGGAACAAAATAGTACCATTGCAGCCCATATTACGAGCAAATCTCCTCTGTTCGCGAAACGGGTTCCTGCCGTTACCTCATTCACGTTCAAACTCCTCGTCTCTGCACAGACGCCGCCTTCCTCCCCAAACAACTCGACCAAGGCACCAGTATTGTCTGCGAACCCGTCCTCAATACTGAACTCCTTGAGACCTCCACCTCCTCCAAAAGAGGCCGCGAAACCTACACTCCCCCCCATGCCTCCCATATCCATTTTGTGTCTTCTTCAGTACCAAACCAACCTAAAGGTCTTGTGGGTATTCGGGACCTTTTAGCTGCAGAGTATATTTCCAAAGCTACGACTGCGGGCAAAGCAGCGCCCCTGCCTAGAGGCCATCACTCGATCCAAGCTATCCTTGAGGAGAATCAAATGAAAAAGGCTGCGGCAGGCGCCGCCGGAGTGGGTGCTGGAGCGGCCAGTGTAGCAGAAGCGGTGAAAGGGGCCGCAACAGCCGCAGCGGGTCCTTTTACCGTGAAGTTTAAAAATGGTGCTGCGGTTGTGGCTGCACCTGGTGGTGTTATGGGTGCTGCAGCAGGTGGGGATGGTCGGGATCCGCTTCTTGCAAATCTATTGTCGTCACCAGAGTTTTCGCAGATTTGGAAAAAGGTGACGTCGGCGGTTGCCGATGCTTTAGCGGATGAGGTTGAGGAAGAGGAGAAGAAACCTAGTGCCGCTAAGAAGGAGGGTGAGAAGGTTGATGATGCCGAGGCGGATGCTAGGATGAAGGCTTTTCATCAGGCTATTAGAGCTGTGGCTGGGGAGATGGGGGGGAAGGGATGCCACAGTTTGTGGTGACTGAGGATGGAAAATTGATTTTTAAGGAAAGTGAGGCGAGTGGGAAGAAGAAGAAGGTGACATCGCCGTTGAAGAAGAAGACGGGTGGACCTGTGAAGGGGTCTGGACCCGGGAGCGCGAAAGCAAAATTATTCGCAAAAGACGTTCCCCCGAAGGATAAGATGGTTGCGGAGATGAGATCACCGGATGATGACGATGATGATGAGTAGATGAACGTAAAAGTTTTTTTCACTTGATCTTCGCTTTCCATTATGACTTTGATGCCCTTCACCCCCTCTTTTTGTGATTTCTTGATTGAGTTTGTTATCGCATGATATCGCATAAACCTCCCTCCCTGCATTCGTTTTTGCCTTTTCGCCTTTTTTTTCAATTTTCCTCGTTGGGCTTTTGCGTAGAGATAATAAAATGAGTTTATCATGAGAGATAGCGCGTGTTGACGGCATTAACGTATGCGGTTTGCTGTCGTCAAGAACCGCCAATATACTTAGACTCAAACCATCCCACTTTTATCGAATGAACTTAAACAAGGTTAGTTACCATCCGGATACCTCCATTTTTCCAGCAGTCAATAGCCAATGGTCCCAATCATTCCAATAAGCCCGATTGTTGCAGTATTTTTTGCGGGTAACGTCACTGACCGGAAACTGTGCTTATACAGTGGTAAGTCTTGACGGCGTAACTGAATTCGAGATAAGTGACGGTGACGGTGACGGATGCTCTTGGATGTTTCACGACATCCGATTAAATATTTTGCGAGTGCTGAGAAGAGTACTGCGCTTTAATTGCTGGTGACTTCGTGTCTCGGTTTGAGTGCTGCAGGGACATAACGATAACCGCTCACTTCTTCTCGCTCAGAACTTTCCTTAAACCTCCTAAACAGCGAAAACGAAAGGAGAGGGGTTCCAGTTTAGGAGCAGCCAGCAAAAATACAAAACAGCACACTCCAAACTATCATCACTGCCGATATAAAAACTACCAGCATCAACGCCCCATCACTTATCAGCCATGGACGTCAATAATCCAGATACTGGCTCCTTCATTGACCAAACCATAGATGATAGCATTTTCCAGGAGAACGGATTTGACGACCCCTCCTTCCATCATTTCCCTAGTTTCGACGGCGAATCTCCTCCTCACTTCACCTCTACAACCCTCGCAAGATCCCTTCAAGCAAGTTTTCGCACCCCGTCCTTGGCTGGTCGCGAAAAGGCATCGAGTCGGAGTATGCAGGATGTGTCTAGGGGATTACTCCCGCCAGTGAGTGAGGTGCCGATGGATTCGACGGATGGGGCAGGTACCCCATGGATTTGGAGACGGCGTTAAAGGGCTTGAATTTGGACTTGACGTTGGAGGATGTTGAGTTGTCGGCGATAGCGATGTCGCCGAGAGGGGAGTTTAGGGGAGATAAAGGAGGATTCATGGGAGGGGAAAGTGATGAAGGGCTAAGAAAGGATGGGAATGGATTATTGGGAGATGAGAGGGATAAAGAGTTTGGAGGGAATAGCAGTGCATTTTTTGACGGGGAGAGCGGAGAGCTTAATAGTGATAGACATGCAGCTATAGAAGAAAATGGACAAGCAAAGGCAAAATCTGTAAACGAGGGGAATAACGGAGTTGGAGAGCATTCGAGACAATCATCAGCCCAGAGTGGGGGAAGGACGAAAATACCTGTTATGTATGGAAGGAGAATGTCAGAGTCGGGAGGTAGGAGAGGTTTAATGGAGCCGACGACTGGAGATGGAAGGAGTAGAGGTGAGATAGGGGAGGAAGAGATGAGGCAGTCGATGGCAAGGAGGTTTGATGCATTGATATCTGATCAGCTAGAGAATGCGGATAGGGCTTTGGTAAGCTTGAGTTATTTTTTTGCAGAAGTAAAAGCTCGTGTGCTGATCAAAATGTAAAGTCACAGGTGACCTATACCCCTGAACCGTCACGACCTGGGACAATTAGCCCCAATGCTCAATTCGAATCTTTCGACCTTGTTCATTCGGTACCTTCTCTCTCCCCGTCTCAAACGTCACCTCCAACCGCAAGAGCCACTCCAAACATGAGAACCCGCACCATCCCCACTATGCGGTCTACACCTTCTCTTAGCACCACTAGAGATATATTTGGGTTAGGCCGCCTTCCCTCCCCACGGCCCCATGACCTTGCTGCAAGTCAAGGATCCCAACGCAGTAACCAACCTTACTACTCCAACGCCAAAGATATCAACGAAACCATCGCTGAGATGGACCCTCCTTCTAGTTTCTTTGCCATGTCGGTTGGTTCTGAACTAAGGTCCCCGCCTGTTCCCTATTCCAATTCTTTTATAATTCCTCCACCGCGAAGTGCTCCTACGAATTTAGGAGCTTCAAAAGGGTCTGCAGGTGGGGCGACGAGGAGATTTATGGCAGCATCGTCACCTAACTTGGCAACCACTATGCGCTTTGCGAATGGGGCGATGGGAGGGAAGAGAGTGCGAGGAAAATACCAGAAGTTTCGTTCTTATCGGATGTATCAGCAAATCCACGGTCAAGAGGTTTTGAGTCCCCTGATTTAGGGTACGCTCACGATGATCATTTTGAAAGTGAACGCCCGCCTTTATTCAATGAAACATTTGAGGAGTCTGAGGTTGATCGTCAAGAAATGTATTTTCGTAAAAGTCGAGGCAACGCGTCGGCGCGAGCTCCATCCCTTTCTCCTCAACGCCAGGCTGCTCCTTCGCTGAATGTTGACACGTTGCGTCGTACGTCACTGTCGCCAACGAGGCATGATGGACCGCTTTCAGCGGCGTCGTCGAGATCGGTAGCTGGGAGCATGTATTATCAGGCACCAGATTTAGCCGGATTGGCAGATCCTGGGAGAAAGGGGTCTATGATGAGTTTGCATGATCAGGGGCGTCAATAATACCCAGCATTGTGGATTTGGTGGGACCTGTGAGGCATATGGGATTAGGGCATTTGCCGGAAGAGACGAGCAGTAAAGGTAAGAAGAGATCAATTTTCCTCATTCAATGTTATGCTATTCGCAAGTTTGGTCTCTTTTTCTTTTTGTGATGTAGATGTCTTTATTGATTATCACTTATATGTTTTCGCCAGCCGTTCAAAATGCTTTGCGTACACTGCAGGAGAAGGTCGCTCAGCTCGAAAATGAGCGCGTCTCCTCACGTGAACGTATACAATCTCTCGAAAACAACCTCGCCGAGGCACGGAAACTTCTTCAAGTCGAGAAACCAACTCCACCCACCAACCCTTCTGCAACTCCTTCAGCTAGCCCGGCTCCACAACCCTCCACCTTTGTTCAAAACCCCAACGCCATGGACTCCCTCAGTTCTAGCGTCCTCCGCCGTTCCATCTCCACAAACTCTACCGTTCGCCGTGAAAATGTTGAGCGACGCGTTCGATGCCTTGAGGACGAGCTTGATGCCACAAGACGCGCGTTGGAGATTGAGCAGCACCGCGTGAGAATGTCGAGAGAGGCTGAGACAAATGCGCATAGGATGGTGCAAGAAGCTGAGCAGCGGGCACGTGCTTTGCAAGGCGCGATGATGTCGGATCGGTGGGGGGCTGAAAGGCTTAAGGAAGAGGTTTTGGGACGAGCTGCGAAGGGGAGAGGGCTTTCGCCCAGTCGAGGCGTTGCGGTGGATGAGAAGGCAACGGCGAGTTCTTACTTAGAGGGAGGGAAAAAAGATGTGGATGCAGGTTGGGAACCGGAGAATTTGATTGAGGAATGGGAGGGTCGTGCTGCCCCTGTCGCAGCGTGGGAAGCTCCAAGAAGTGTGGTGTCACCCTCGGCGGCATACGGAGGCTCATCGGGGAGGGGTGAAGGAGTTGGATCATCGACGTCTTTCTCTTTATCATCGTGGGATCCACAAGTCGCAGATCAACGTCAAGCTGCCTCGTCATCGCCTTGTGGTACTCATCTCTCGCCAAACGGTACGTCACCTCGACATGGAGATGCGAGGGAGACCCCGCGGGCACTTGTGAGGAAGCCGTCATCGCTTGTCGCGCAGCCTTCGGAGAAAGAGGTGCAGACTGTGCCAGAGATGGAGATCGATGGGGATTTCGCCCATGCCTCAGGAGAGGCCTATTGAGGCTAAGGACACAGTCAGAAAAACGGAAGATCTACAAGAGTTAGATGAGGCTAAGAATGAGAAAATTGGTAAGACCTCATTTATTTTTTTCCTTCCCATTTTATCCTCTGCATAAGTTGGGTCCCTAATTTAGACTTTCTCTTGCGTTTCTTTGTTTAGACCTGGAAGTGCAGCTTGAGCAGATGCGTGGGCGCGCTTCCTTTCTTGAACGACAACTTGATTATGCACGTGGACTTCAGCAATCTGCACAAAGTGAACGTGACGTTCTGCGACGCGAGCTCTTTTTACTCCGTCACGGTATTGGGGACAAGGAAAAACGTCTGTCTGCCCTTTTGACTTCCCCTCCACGACCTGCTCCTTCTTCCGGTCGATCGAGTCGTCAAGCAGGAGCCTCGTCATCTTCTAGTGTACCTTCACCATTTAGAGAAGAGAAATATCCCTCTTGGAAGACCCGGAAAGAAGAGAGGATCGGTCAGGAAAGTTTGACAGAAAAACATACGTGCCTGTGAATATGGATGATGTATCTGTATCGATGGAAGCGGAGAATAAACTTTTTGGACTCTGAGAGGCTGAAATTGGAAATTGATGGAGTTCGAAGAGGGGCTGATAAGCAATCGGTAAGGACTATTGTGTATATTTGCTTGTCTCTTTATTAAAGGGTTTCACTAACGTTTTTGTTGGTCAGGCGGAGTTATTGGTGCGACGCGCCAAGGGAGGAGAGGGGAAGATGACTCGAATGCCCCGGAATGGAAAGGTTAACTATCTTTCATTCATTTACTATATATTGGCCGCGGAAGTTTATTCTAATCTATAATTCCGTTTTAATCAGAGTACTCCGTCTGTTGCTGCTCCAGAGACCCGTGGCCGTGATGCCAGTAAGGTGGGACTGATACCTAAACGTTTGTTTTGACTTTTGAAGACGATGCAATGGAAAAAGTTGGAGGGAGCTCGACCACCTTCTAGGGTTTCTGCATCAAATGAGCGCCATAGCCGCTCTCGATCACGATCTTTGCGGGACGAGGATCTGACTTGGGATGGACGGGACTCTCATGGCCGAGAAATGCCATTTGTAGTAGGAAAGGTAAAACGATGACGTTTAGATGTCTGGTTGAGAAATCTCATGTCTGACTTGCATTATAAGAACACTGGCAAGTCTCATTCTGTTACTGCGAATTTGCAAAAGGTCTTTTCCATGCTAAAGACTCACAATCCGGCGTTATGTTCTGTTTGTAGTAGACGCAGGCAAAGCAAGGAGGCAAGCAGAGGTAAGCGGATGTGGCCTGCGTCTGGTTCGCTAAACTATGAACAGAATCATCAAAAAGGCGTGACGCGTCTCCGCAAGGTAGGCGAAGTCACAGGGAAGCATCTGGTTCCACGCCGCCCTTGACGGACGAGGATGAATTTAGAGGTCGTTTGCGGGACGATCAGGCCTTGCTTCATTTTGAATTAGCAAAGGAAGGCGCGGCGGATGGAGGCACAGAGGGACTTGAGAGGATTTTAAGGTTTTTAGAGAGCGAGCAAGCTGATTACAAAAGGTGAAAACGCTTAGTTATATATATGCTTATATTCGATAGCAACTACCAACATCTTGTGAGGGAATATGAAAGGCTTGCTGACCTTGGGTCTAAGAATGGTGGGAAAGGCTCCCATGAAGAGCAGAGGAAGCTGAGGCAGATTGGAGACGAGCTGAGGAATGTAATTCAGGATATGGACTCGAAAGGTGACCAGATCCGAATTCTTCGTGACATCATGGCTTCGTCTTCAAGGCTAGTCACGCAAAAGGCTCAAAAATCTTCAGCGAAGGGTGAGAGGATAGACGTGCCAAGCGGAGAATGACTTGATAAAAGCGGAGGAGGAGCTGGCGAGGTCGCTTCGTGTAGCTTCACCTCCGAGGAAACGGGGGACGGCGGTATCGTCGTCCTTGCATAAGGAGACTAAGAAGACTGTAATGTCCAAACCTGTGCCGACGGTCCGGGCGAGATCATCCGGTGCTGGGAACGGATTGGGATCGTCGGCAGGATCACGCTATTATGGCATTGATAGGGAGGGGACGGTGGGAAGGGTGGTCTGTCTTCTGGGCGATCCACACCGTCACTGAGGTTAAGGACTGTGGAAGCACCTGTAACTGGTGGTTCAAGGCAAAGTCGCAGGAGAAGTCCGAGCCCGGCGCGCTCGGCGGCCAGCCTGCATCTTTTGCGCAACAGCCTTCGCGTTCAGGAAGCATTGCTTGATGATATATGACGGGTTATCTTCCTTATGTGTTTTAGACTTTTTTTCTTGAATGATTGGGCGATAATAATGAAATGTAAATAACATTAGAATTAACATTATCACGCCTATGGCTATAATCAAGTTTATGTCTTAACAATCTCAAGAAGGTTAATTGAGCACACATGAAATGAGCAGACATCACATTTGTTGACTCGCGGCGATTTGAGAAAAATTTCCAGTTTGTTTGTTTTTGTTTGCGCAAACAACAATTCTTGCTCTGGCTACAGGCGGCTGTTCTTTACCTCTTCAGCATTAGTACAGGTGTTGAGCTGAAGGTCGTCGTCGGAGGCGTTCTGGAAAGAGGAAGGAGAACTGTTGCCGTGTCGAGTAACAGACAAACGCAACACCCATGTTATCATCATTCCAACGAACTCAAGCGTTGCCATCCGCATCCACCGCGACGAGTCCCACTCAAGCAAACCATAAGCCCTTCAAGCAAGGATGGATCCTCAAGAAGGCAGGATCGGGCTTTCTTTCTTCCCGTGGCGCTTAAAATACGTTATTCTTTCGATAGTTCCCAACAGCTCGTCGCCTAACAACGAGGCTATATCTGGAAGAGCCATGTTCCAGATCTTTGACCAATGCGATCAGTCACGGGCAAAGCATGAGATTTGGTTGGATGAGAGTGATGTGGAGGTTTCAGTGGGGGTGTTGGAGGACGGATTGGGGAGTGGGATGGTTGCTGTGGCGGCGGGTCCAATGGGGTCTGGCTCTGGGTCATCTCCCACAGTGGCAGCTGGTGTTGGTAAAAAGCCGGTATCTCCCTTTATCATCTATTCAAGACAAAGAAAGGTATGGAGTGACGATTTACCATGTCTAATGTCTGATCTTTATAATAGTTTCATCTAGCTGGTCAAACGAAAGGTGACAGCGAAGAGTGGCTTACTGCCATCCTACAGTATTCTCGTAGTCAACGTAGGTCAAAAGCACATCGTGAGCTACAAGCCGCACGTCAGCCTGCAAAGCCATTGCCCCAACCCAGCTTGAGTTGAGTTCCGAAAAAGTACGATGCAAGATGTGATGCGTCAACAAACGAATATTAACCAATGCCCACTCTTCACTCGGTGCTGCGTCAGGTGCTGCTGCTCTTGCCGCCGTAAATAGGATGGGACCACCTCCCGTACATGGAAGACCTCGATCCAATACAGTCATTTCGATGTTCCAAAACTTTTACCAAGGGGGAAGAAGCAAACCTCCGGGTGGTGATGATGACGATGACGCGAGAAGTGTTATAAAGCTTTGATGATGCAGCCTCGGTTGTTTCAAGTATTGCACCATCCGAGGCAATGGGACATGGTGGTCATTATGGAGATGATGGGGGAAGCATTGCAAGTTCTGGCTTTGGTACTTTGGTAACGATTAAATTGATCCGTTTATTTCCAAAGATGGCAACTAACATCCTTTTTGTATAATACAGTCCTTTTGCTCGGAGCAAATTCTTACCCCTTATGAGCTCACGGTAATGGGAACCATGACTCTGCCAGTTTTGATGAAGTGAGTTGCTTTTCCTTTAACTGTATAACTATACATCACTAACAGAGTCTTTCTCTCCCTTAGGGAAGAACCTGTTCGCAAGCGAAGAGGTATTGGCTTTCATTACTCAAGGAGTGCACTAATCATTATTTTGTTATTCTTTTTAAACAGCACCATTGACTACAAAGGAGCCTAAAGCTGCAAACTCAGGTATTTCTAATCATAATATATATCATTAATGTATCAAGCAAATGGCTGGAATGAACGCTACCAACGCATTCTTGCCCAGCGACCTGAGGATCACGAGTCAAAGCTACGGCAAGGTAATTTATATCTCTCTATCACAGTTCACTTATTCTTATCCAATATTAGATGTCCAACTTCTTGAGCTCATTGGCGCATTTGAGGAAGCTGCGATCCAACATGCAATCCAAATGGTAGATGATTACCATCTCAAATCCGCAGCATCCGTCCCAGCCTCCTTAGAGCCGGGATCACCTAGTCTTGTGTCAGTTGACGGCATTATCTTGCATTTTGTTTGCGACTACGAAGGTAAACCATGGTCATTTGCTCGTATCTCTTTCAACCTACTGTATTTCTAAATTTCCGCTACAGTAGTCACCCCTGATCAAGTAGAACTTGCAATGTCTAAAAGCTCCAGCGAGCTCCGCTCCATCGACGCCTTAAACAGAACTCGCTGTGGTCTTCAGACCGCTTTAATGATGTTATCGACTATAAAGGATTCCGTATTGTCGCTTACGCTGATATGAGGATCGGTGAAGGGGTAGAATTTTTTACTATTTCAGAGAGACTTATTTTCCTAGAAAACAAAAGCAATCTTCGATTTAAGCACCAACCCTCCGATTACTAATGATCGAGCATCGGAGTGGTTGATGGGAGCAGCGAGGTCGTTGAATTTAAAGCCGCATGGTGTACAGATTGGTGATGATAGGCGTGTGAATGTGGGCCTTGGAGCGAATGTCGAGGTAAGTAATGAGCACTGATTTCGCTTTATTATGAAATAGTTGCTGATAATTTTGTTAGGTCCACCATGATCCCTCCCTTCAGTTTAACTACGCCGTTAATCTCTATGGTATCATGCCTCTGGATTTCATGCCCCCGAACGTTCAAACGCCAACCTCAAGCCCTCATCGTCTAAGCAGTTCCCAAAACTCATCTCCCGACAAATCCAGCCTAGCAATGTCAGATGCCAGTCCTAATCCTACTCGCCGGCTCCGCCCCGAGTTCCTAAAAATATATACAGCATCATCAATTTCTTCGGATGCGTTCACACACGCTTCGGGTTGTGGTCGAAGGGAACGTGGGGATAATGACTTGGAGGCTTCGAGGGCTTGCAAGTTTTTGAGGGAGGTGTGGATTCCAAAGGTCATTGGAAAGTTTGATAGCTTGGAAATCAGACCTGTGGATTCTAGGACGATTGCAGTGGAGATGCATCGAGCTGGAATTAATGTGCGGTATCTTGGTAAGCAACTATCTTTATATACTTCAAAGTTTCCGGAATACATAATACTAAATATCCTTATTAATTCAGGTTATGTGGCAAGCATGTCAAGCATTCCATACATTCAAGAGCTGTCGTGCATAGAAATGGTTGCCCGATCCGCAAAGCTCTTTTCCGCTCCCGCATCCGTTCCCTGATCCTCCATTTCCGATCAGTCGGAGCAACCCAAATTGAAGAAGAGACACGTACATACGCCTGTAACATGTTCACCAGTATTCTTTGTGGTGGAGAGAGATCGGCAAAGGTATGTCTCACTGCATATTCTGATAAGTAATTGATGAACGTGAATTTTAGTTTTTTGAGGAAAAACTTCGACCAGAGATTTTGAAAAAGTTTGATTTTGATATGGATTATGATTATTTCAGGTGCCTTCATCGGCCTGCTATCTTCCTTGCCATGCAATACCAGGTACTAAATTTTAATCCGCATTCTCCGTATTCTTTCTCCATTACCTTAGTCCCCCTTTCTATTTGCTAAATAGAGAACTAAACTGACATTCCTTGGGTAAATGTAGTGCGGCTTAACCTTTGACGACTCCTTACCTACAACTTTGACACCTTCCCGCGTACCTCCCTTAAAAACTTCTCCCCAAAACGCAAACATCTCAACGGCATCCCGATCGACTTCCCTCTTACCCCCGCAGCCCCTACCTCCCTCCGCGACTCCATCTCACAAATGAACGGATTCACCCCCCACCCCCTTTCTCCGAAGAAAACCGCCAAGCCTACGTCCTCGCCCGCCACTTCAAATCCCTCGGCCCACTCGGCAAGCTCTCCCGCTCAGACGCCTCTGCTCTCCGCCTTACCGAAGTCGCAGCTCATTACAACGCAACAGGTCGTTTCGAGGAAGCCCGGCGCTACGCCACAGCGGCCATGAACGCCTCCCTCAAAAAACACCTGCGTGTCAGCGCTCGCGAAAGCCCAGATCATCGAATCCATTGGCGCATTGACCGCATCAGACCAAACTCTTGACCCGTCACTCGCTAATCTTTATGAAACCGGTGTGGCTACAGTGGAATGGCATTGCGGTCCTAATAGCCCTATGGCAATGGCGCTTCATGATCGTATGTCGACTGCTTGTCTGCGGTCTCGTCGCATTTCTCAAGCACTTGACCATCACACACAAAGTCTTAATATCGCCATGCTCGCTTTAGGCAAGAACCATGTAGTGACAGCTGGTTACTTGACGCGTCAAGGTGTGCTTTTGTCGCAGCTAAAGCAAACGGACGTAGCGATATCAAGGTTAACCGAGGCTCTCAATATCCACAATTCTCTCTCCTCATCTGCTGTGTTGATTGCGGAAGTTCACGGTCACCTTGCTGATGCGCTTGACGCAAAGGGTGATTTAGATGCTGCGATTGTTCACGCGCAAAAGTGTCGAAAGTTGAGGGAGAAGAGCTTAGGACAACATGATCCTAGAAGTGTGGCTAGCTTTATGCAGGTTTCAATGTTAGTGTTGAAACCGTATGCTGGTTATACTGGAGTGTTGACGCCAGCAATCAGGGTGGCGTACAGGGAGGCAATTAGTTGTTATGAGAAGGTGTTTAGGTTTGTTAAGATGGCGGGTGGGGGGAAGCGGGAGTCTGGGGGTTGGAGTTCGAGTGCAAGTGTAGTCTCAGTCTCTACTCACGTGACGGGGATATCGGCGATGGAGAGTAACGCAAGTGGATCTGTGACGTCGATACCGTACATCCATGCACCACCTGTGGCAGGTCCCGGCCTTGAAGCCCCATTCGGTGGGCCGCCCCCGCCTGTCTCCAAATCTATTCTCCACAAGCTGACGAAACAAATTGTGGCGCTGAAGTTGGCGTTGTTGGATAGCCCAAAGCATAAAGAGGTTGTGAGAACGTTGCGAGCTAGCGCAAAGGCGGAGAACGAGGCTGGGAATGATGCTGGGTTTGACCCAGCATCAGCTAGGGAGGTTGTGATTAGAATGGCAGCAGTGAGTCCTAGTATATACTTGGACGGGGTCTTGGCAAGAATTGATGATGATGATGCGAGTGCGGTGGAGGAGTTGGCTATCGCTTTGCTCTTGACGGAGAGTGAGACTGTTGGGTTGAACTCCACTTGAATAAGTCGTGTGTCCTTCATTTTTATATATTTTTGTTAATCTCCTTCTGGTTTTAATCGCGGCTTCATTTTACGCTTTCGTGTGGTTTCTTTTTACAAACCCTATCCTTAGCCTGTTGTTTTCTCCCACCATTAATAGACCTTCAAAGAGAAAAAATTCTCGTAATAAACGCCCATCCAACACGCTTAGACTGAGAGGCTAATTTCTTTTTAAATTCAAGGTACTGAAAAATGCATATATATTTACAATCAACGAAATCGGCAAACCTCTCAGACCAAAATCAAACACTTCAACAGCTGCTAATTAATTTTTATCCTCACTCTTCGCGCTATCACCAGACTCGTCCCCACATACAGCATTCAAACCAATAGAATCACAACCCTCTCCCACTGACAGCCCCTGTTTTCCTGAGTTAACTTCCCCCGCCGCGTCAGGCGCAACTTCCAACACAGTTCCATTGGCCCGATATTAACCTGAATCCTACATGGGACTCACTTGCTGCTCCGCTCGCGGCTTAAATAGACTCTCTTAAGCACCATATTCATGTGAAGAAAGTCATTCACTTTTTTAAATGGCTCGCTGTCTAAAATTCCGAAATGTCTATGCACTTAAGCCTGACGATCCCAGCAACATTCGCCCGTCTCCTCGAGCGTCGCAGCAATCCCGCATACTCAGTCCAACCATCCAATATCAGTGAGAATTCATTCAAGACCTAGTGGTTATGTATGGATGAGTGGAGGAGTAAGTGGTTGAGTCCGCCCAAAAATTCTTTGAAACTATTGCAGCTGATCCACCATCGACACCTACATCAACCATGTCCCAACTCCTGTCCCCGTTTGGTGAAGCATGTTCAGGCGCGGCCGGTGCACTCTTTGCGAATGCCGCCGTGTACCCGTTAGATGTGTAAGTCATCAACTTCCATTACTCATTCAATGCTGTCTCCCAAACAAAACTCAATCTCTGCTGCAGTGTCGCAACAAGACTCCAAGTTCAATCCAAATCCCTATCAGCCCTCGATCCCCGTCAAAAGCTCTATAAGAATCAAATTGATGCATTGATTAGAATAGCTAGGGAGGAAGGTTTGACGGGGCTTTATTCAGGGATGGCAGCCGGATTGACACAGACTGTTGCGAGTAACTTTGCGTATTTCTATGGTAAAGATTAAGGCTAAGAATATTTTTTCAAACACTATAAAACACACGGGTTATTGGGAGAGGTTTTTATTGACGCAATCGTTGTTTTTAATATGGATCCTTTTGCAATTTAGTTTCAATATGTTTCGTTTATTTATTCTCACTTTTGTACTTTGGAAAACAGTATATTCCGTCATCCGCCGTCTTTATATGAAACACGCCAACCCAAACCCGTCCACCATCGCCGAACTCATCCTTGGCGCCGTAGCGGGCGGAATCTCCCGCACGTTTACCACCCCCATCTCTGTCATCACAACAAGGTAAAAGTTTTTTCTTCACATCAATCATGAAACTAAACCACTTCTAGACAGCAAACCTCCACGGCCCCAGCCTCCCTCCCCCATATCTCCACACTCTTATCAAAACAGAGGGCCCGCTAGCACTCTGGCGCGGCCTCATGCCCTCCCTCATACTTACCACAAACCCGCAATAACCTACGGCCTTTTCGAACGCCTGAAACCTCTCATATCCCTTAAACCTTTGTCCACCTTCGAAACCTTTTGTCTCGGCGCTCTCACAAAAGCGTTGGCAACGATCGTCAGTAAGTGATGTCTATATTGGAGTCATATTAACGAACGTTATAAGCATATCCGTATATCATGGCGAAGGTGAGGTTGCAGTGGAAGCCACCTGCTCCTGAGGAATTGGCGTTAACGAACGAAAAGCACGATGATCTTCACGCGATGGTACGTTACAAAAATACCTTGGACGTTTTACGCAAAGTCTTAAGATCCGAGGGCTTTGTAGGCTGGTATACGGTAAGGCCTTTTTTTCAATGATGTGAACTAATATTTCAAAGGGTATGCCTGCTCAACTCTTGAAAGCGGTAATAGTCAAGGTCTGCTGTTTGTGTCAAAGGACAAATTTCAAAGACTTACGCTATTGTTGTTTGCTTTAACGGCACGATCCCATTTTCAAAAATCATAAAGGAATCGTGATATATGTAATTAGATGGCTACCCACTTTTCAATGTTTCTTCTCCTGTCCACTGGCAAAGAGCAAAGTTGTTGAAGTCACCGTGGGCGTAAGAGATGCACGAAATGCGATGTTTGGTATTGGCTGATCTGGAGTGGATCAAGTCCAAAACAACCGTCAAAATTTACTGCAAGATCCTATGAATGCCCTTGTTACGGCTGACCTTGCGGGCATCGTGGCCTCCCTCTGCGGGAGCATGCCAGGGCTACCAGCATGTGCTATCAACGGTATAATCTTTCTTAGATCGTCCTTATGTTCATGGGTTTGACCTCTTGAAGCATTGGTGCTGTTGGGCGGGCTGCTACAATCCTGTCTTTCTTTTTTTTCTTCTGCTTCGCTGCCCGAGGTTCCACTGCGTTAAACCTTTCTAATCGTTTTTCACTAATCCTGTCCTGTCATAAAGACCTATGCGCCATCAACCGCTCCCAATTTCCTTCAGCCATTTGCGAACCCTCCCGTATCCTCGACACTTTATGCACTGATGTGCCTTACATCCGAGGATGCACAAAACGACGTCGGCAATGCACCTCTTTAAATCTTCAAACAGACGCCATGAACCCCGATTGCGCCACCCCGATCCCGCACCTCCCTACTTCAAAGCTCCTCATCCAAAGCATCCACGCAAATGTACTGTCGACACACCATCCAAGATTTGCAGCACAGGGTCCTGTGCTTCTTTACGGGAGGGCGATAAGTATTCAGATTGCGATTTGGTGGGGACAGCAGGTTTGCTTTGTGCGGGAGGAGGTGTGAGTGGTTTCAGGAGTTTTGCGAGGCCTACCCCCTATCGGATCTATGTGAAAGAGACAAGAGATTGGAAAGAAGAAAGGCTGGGAGTGGGATGGGAGAATCGAGAGAAGTTGGTGAGCAGAGCGATGCGGGTTCGCATAGTGGGACATGAGACCGTAAGCATAGTCCGACATCCTCTTACACTTCTAATCACGCACACTTAGATACCTTCACGTTGGTATTAACGACTACATTCTCTTCCGGGAGTGGCTGCCCCAGAGTACTGGTCAATATGCTTTTGGAGTTGTTGCTGTGCTTCTCCTCGCTTTTTTATCGGAGCTGGACGAACGTGTCTCCTATTCTGGAGAGAGTGTGTGAGGAATTTATGGAACAACCGCAAAAGATTTCTGATAGTGACTGGAGGTGGTGGAGATGGTGGAGATGGGGAGATGGATGGAGAAAGCTGGGGTTGGTGGCGGCTATAAGGATCGGAGGAGGTTTTGTATCATGTAAGTGTTGAACGCATGCAATTTAATATTACTTGCTATGACTATTTTTCAAAGTAATTCGACCTTTGTTATGCCTTCTATGGAGTAACTAAATTTGACGTCTCGATTTTGTAGACCTTCTCATGTTGGTGGTCATGTCCTTCAACCTTGGATTTTTTGTTAGCGCTCTAGTCGGACTTGGCGCTGGGAAGGTTGTTTTCTGTGTTGCTTCCAAAAGGGTGGTCGACGGTACTCAGCAAAGAAGATTACATCTTAATGGGTCAAGTTTTACGAATTTGGAGTGAGTAACATCATCGCTAGTTCTACTCTTTCTTTTAAACACCTTTTTTTTTACGCATTTCGTTTTTGATATTCTCTTTGAGTTGCTTAGCCTGTTACATTCGTAATACGGCCTTCACGAGCTTATCCTTGCTTCTTTACTTTGCTGTAGTTTACTGACACCATATTTTCTTCAAAGTCTTGACTCTTTGCCATAAATCTACAAGACCTCGATTCCTTCACATACTCAGCTTACGAAGTCAACGAAGATCCTGCAATCTGCATCCATATTTTTGCATCCAAAAAGAATCCAATAAAACGAGTAATCACAGGCATAAAATCTTGGCCGACACCATTTTTATCGTCGCTAAATTTCACATCGATCACAGAAAAAAAGAAGAAAAAATCTTAATCATGTTTCGCCGAATCCTCACAACCGCTCCCCGTACCCTCCCCAGGCTTGCTGCCATCCCCTCGGCACCCCGCTTCGCCGCGTCCCCCATTTCCCATGTGTTCTCGCGGTCATATGCGTCCGAGGGTCTTACCATTGGCAAGGTGCAGGACAGAGTGATTAAGGTCGTCAAGGAGTTTGAGAAGGTGGATGCTGCCAAGGTGAGGAGTTTGAGTTGAATCGGAATCGAGCGAGTGATAGTGGGTGAATACTGGAAGTCGGGAGTGTAAAAGTGCTAGGAATGCGTTCTGTGAAGTGACTGCCGGGCTAGCGATGCAATGTTGCTTGAATCAGGCAAAAGTTGGTAGTTGGGGTGATTAACCAAAGAATTTGTTGTAAACGTCGTAATGGAAAGGAATGCCACTGTTGAGATACACGCCTTGGAATGCATGCATCTGACTGTATCCATTTTACAAAAAAAAGGTCACCCTCGACTCCCACTTTGTCAACGACCTCGGCTTGGACAGCTTGGACCAGGTTGACCTTACCATGGCGATTGAGGAGGAATTCAGCATAGAGATTCCGGACGCCGAGGCGGACAATATTCTCACTGCCAGGCAGGCTGCCGACAAGGTTGGTGTTGCATTTCAAAATAACGATTTTGTACACTGTTACTTACGCATTTGCTCTGAATAGGTCTTCAGCAACCCCGACGCCATCTAATTTAGGAGCAACGATCGGCTTGCGATGTTTCCACAACTCTTACCGACACCCTAACTCATCCCTCCGAATCCGAACTCTTTCATACCCCACCACCCAACTCTTTTTGCCATATCGCTGGTTCTTGTGATTTGTTTATTTCACTGTCTACCATTTCCCATTCAAATAATACATGAAGAGTTCTTTTGCAAATGATAATTTTAATGAATCTTTTTGATTCCGCTTCTTTCCTCCCCTTGCTTATTCTGACAGATTGTCTTTGATCGTATCTTCTACATAGGAGCTTGTCAAAGCCTGAGTAGATTGTTGCTTACAAGAAACTTGCCACCTTTCAACCGCTGATGTCGTGGCGCCGCTCAAGAAGCTAGCTGTGCTAAAGCTTAACGGTGGTTTGGGAACGACAATGGTATTGTTGGACCAAGACGTGAGCTTATTACTTCTAATGAACGATTAGTATGAGTTGTTTCTAAAATGCAGTACAGTGAAACCCTAACACAAGGAGTGTGTGTATCTTGCAGTTGGCCTAAAACTTAGGCAACATTTTTCATGAAGCTTGAATCAGCGAATACATTAAGCTATCGCATGGCCGTTATAGAAACTGAAGGACTTAAAGATATCCGATTCGGATCCTAAACGACTATTTTTTCGGCTTATAATGGAGGAGGAGAACTTTCGCAAGACAGGTTTGCTCACATTGTTGAAAAAGTGAGAAATGAAGTAAGGCGGTTTTGGCTTTCGAGCGTGACTGTTATTTCTGAATCGATACTGAAAGGTTAGAAATTAATGTCTTTCATCACAATATTATTCCTTTTTGTTTTAATATGTACTTATATATTTACTACCTTCTTTCTTTACGGCTATGAAACCGTTTGGTATTTCACTTTTGAATCAACACCCTTTACACTGGATCATCCACATTCACTCACTCACTCACTCTCTGATTTATTTTATCCAATCCCTTCACAACTCTCATTCTTCTATTATGTTATAGTATTCACGTGATCTTCTCTATGTATTTTCTTATCGTGGCATCATGTAAATGCTTTGGTGGTGCTTCCGACAAATTCTTTTGCATGGCAAGTGTTCAACCCTCACAAGATCAAAAAAAAAAAAAAAAAAAAAAAAAAAGGGAAACCCTGGTATTTCATTAGCTCACGTCATGGCTCATGCGACAACGTTAAACCCACGTCAATAAAAACGAGAGGGCGTCATTCCATTTCATTACATTATTCTGGGTAAAGTGGACCCGCAACAAAGAAAAAAAGTCGGTAAAGAAAAAAACAAACAAAGAAAACTGGGAAAAAGCTACTCCATTTAAACAAGTTATCGCCTTCATACAAGTTGAGAACGTAAACCATCTCCAGCAATGTCGGCAACTCCACCCACATCACCAGAAGACGTCAAAGTTGACCCTATAATCAAAGATTCGACATTGTTTACTCCAATGACATCAAATCTAACCGCTGGGGACCATACTGTCACCGAGGACATTAAGGAGGATGCAAAGAAATCATCCACCATTCTCACCTCCTCCGACATCATTTATCCACCGCAACAAGATTCGGCCGCAATCG
This sequence comes from Chytridium lagenaria, assembly GCA_025449115.1. Lineage (NCBI taxonomy): Eukaryota > Fungi > Chytridiomycota > Chytridiomycetes > Chytridiales > Chytridiaceae > Chytridium > Chytridium lagenaria. The sequence goes on from JAHLKC010000126.1 coordinate 82,008, forward strand.
AGCCCCACCTCTCCCCAAAAAAGCTGGCGGAAAGCAAGAACTTTATTACATTCGTTGTCTTCCTTGGTGTCTTTGTCGATCTATGCGTCTACGCTATCGTCATCCCATGTAAGACCCACCCTTTCCCCCTGCTTCATACTGATTTCTGCATGCAGTTGTGCCGGTGTTAGTGGAGGAGTATGGAGGTAGCAGTACGGATGTGGGAGTTTTACTGGCGGTTTATGGGGCTGGGATTATCATCTTTTCTCCCATCATGGGGGTTATTTCGGACAGATGGCAAAATAGAAGGATCCCATGATCATCTGCTTAGCCGGTCTGTTTGCATCGACAGTGTTTTTTGCGGTTGCAAAGGGGTATTGGGCGTTGCTAATTGCCAGGTAACTATTATTTACTGTTAAAGTGCATGTATCTTATCATAATTTCGGGTTTTTAACCTTTATTGCGATAGGTTTTTACAAGGCGCTTCTTGTACAGGTGTTTGGGTTCTGGGACTTGCGCTGTAAGTTTATCACTGTTTTACGTTTTTATTGCCATGTCCTAACGTTCCTTGATTCAGTGTCGCAGATACATACAGTGATGACGAGGCTGGTCTTGGAAAAGCCATGGGTTACGTCCTCATCGGCTACACTCTCGGTCAACTCGCTGGTCCTCCATCGGTAACCTTTTTTAAATCTTAACCTCTAACAGCCTTGTTAGGCGGCGCCCTTTTCAAGTGGAACCGATACTCTCCGTACGTTTTCTGTGGGGTGCTCATCATCATTGACTTGATTGGTCGACTTCTCGTCATCGACCCTGTCAAGCCTAAAGTGAGGAATGTGGATGATCCTAAACCGACTGGATTTTGGGAATTGTGCAAGAAATGCCCGTCTGTCCTTTTTTGACGTTCTTGGTGTCGGCGGTATTTACAGGGTTTGAGCCTACGTTGCCTTTGCACTTGGAGATCAGTTTGGGTTTGATACGGATAAGGTATTGTCTTTTATTATTTGTATTTGTTGGGTTACTGTGACATTGCGGTTGGATTTTTGACGATATCTTGCTTCTATTTTTGCAAAGGTTGGCCTTACCTTCCTCGCTCTTATTGTCCCGTCCGTTGTCGCAGGTCCTGTGGCAGGATATTTTTACGACAAGTAAGAGGATTTTTATAAGACTGACGGTCTCTCTGTTCATCTCATTTAACCCGATTATAACAATATAGATACGGTGCACGCTGGGTCATGATTCCTAGTCTCTTTATCACCTCTATACTCCTCTTCCCCCTCTGTTTCGGCAATAATCTGCCTTGGCTCATTATCGGTCTTTTCTTGTTTGGCATGATCTTCACGTTCGGTCTTACGCCTTTACTGCCTGAGATTGCGAACGCTGTGCCGCGGGATGCATATGCTAAAGCTTACTCTCTATTTAATATGGCCTTCTCAGCAGGGATTTTGGGCGGAGTGAGTGGTGTTTTTCTTTTCTTTTTTGTGTGTTTTTTTTTTTTTTTTTTTTTTTTTTTTTTTTTTGATTCTGCCTTTTCTAACATTCTGTGTTTAGCCTTACTTTGCAGCGTATATTTACGAACACCATGGATGGTTTTGGGAAATGATTACACTTGGTTGTCTTTCCCTTGTCGCCGCCATTTTTTCCATTTTCTACAAAGACAGCAAACCTCAATCTAATCACAAACCTTCTGAAGAATCCACCGCATCCGTTTAGACTCTAATCCCAGATACTTTATAAGTTTATTTCATATTTTCGGCCCTTTTCCCCCTTATTGATATTTCTTCATAGTGGTGCATCATGTTCCCAAGTTTGTTTTTTTTAATCTCCTGATGAGTTTTTTGATGAAAAAGGTTGGGACCCTTTGACGACCATTAATAAATTGTTCTATTTATCTGAAAGGTGATGGTTAATTATTCGGAGTTTTTTTGGCCGTCATAATCTGCAAAGCGGTGACTTTGTGAAGGGCCAGAGCACGTGTATTGAACGAAAAAGATGAAAGATGAAAGGGAGATGATGGGTAGAAAAATACAAGTCAGAGATGCGTTGCATATCCTAATGAAATAATTCCGGGCGAAACGCTGCATAGATGCAAGATGAAAAATATGCTTTGCGACAAGGAAGAGAGTAAAAAAAAGTGCAAAAAATGAACAAAAGAGCTTTGCCTTATTATAACGATGCAAATCCAACCGCAGCAGCCAAAATCACACCAGATAGTAAAATGGCAATGGCAAAGATAGGCTGAAGCTTGACCTCGAATGGTCCGTCACCGTCGTCGTGGCGGAGCTTCAAGGCACGAATGTGAAATACAATCAAGTTCCAAACAAGGACCGCAAATCCTAGCGAAGCGAAAGCGGCGGAACCGTATTGGTAAAAAGGTAACTTGCTCTTATTCATGACGAACAGAGACACCATGATGACGTGGATGCACTGAAAAAGAAAAAAGAAAAAAAAGAAAGAGTAAGCATGGCACTATATACAACGACATTCAAACATAAAACTAACCATATTCTTCCATCTTAAAAATGTCCTCTCATTTGAAAAGTAAACTTTGCCAAACTTATCCACCTTGACCGTGGGTCCAGACGGGGCAATTTTTGGTGCTGAAGCAGCCTCTTCGTCCTCTAGACGCTTCGCGTAGGCACCCCCCGGAAGATCATCAGCAGATTCTCCCATATCCTCTTTAAGTGCTCCAAGAGGAAGAGCGGGCTTAGGCTTCAGGATGGACCGATCCATTTGGTAAACCAAAAATGGGACTGTTTGGACTTTATCGACGTGGAAGATGGATACACCGTGATGGAATTTCGAAAATTTGGGAACAGCTTCAACCTTGAAAATAGCATGAACGGTCAAATTGAGCTGGAAGGAAACAAAACAAAATGCTTAATCGAATTAAAGTCTTACCAAATGCGAGTTTGACAAATCCGTTGCCCATTTCGGTGCCTCCTGTCCAAACTGCGTCTGCAGCTTAATTTCCAAAACAGCGTACGGAAACTTAATTACATCCCCCGGTGGGAGGCTCGAAAACGGGTACCCATTCTCATCATTCCTCCTCCAATTGTCCATCGACCTCCCAGGCCCATCCTCCCGTACCATGCATAGCTCTGTATCCAATGAAATCCGCACTCTAGCATCAGCAGGAAGTTGAAACGCGGTTCGATTGTAACTGGTTCTAACCATCGGCTTGAGGCGACGTTTTAAAACAAGTTGTTGGACTTCATCACCAAGGCGTTCCATGTCCTCAATGTCTTTAAGCTTCTTTTTTCCTTCCGCACGGAGTTTCGTAGTGGTCTGGCGGATATCGTATTCGCCACGAAGGTAGGCGTTAAGGTATTTTTCTTTGATGGGAAAGCGTTCCTTGATGGATTTTTCGCCAGTCCAATCTTCGTGGTGGGTTTTACGTTCCACCCACACCTCCCCTGAATCACCACGCTTTCCGTACCATCGGAAACGCAGATTCTAGAGTAGTTTACAAAATGCAGTTAGTTATCACGACGGACAGTAAAATAAGACTAACTTGTGCTCCTTCATCTCTCCGCATACGTTCATGGTAAAGAAACAGCTCGTCGTTATCAAAGTAAATGGAATTTAATGCAGGATCGTTTGGAACTCCCTTTTTGAACAAAAGCACAGGAAGATGCCTAAGGACCAATAATTTCACAGCCATAACATTATCTGCACAATGGCAACAGTTAGCAAGAGCAGCTTTAAAGCAGTACTAACCTGGATGAACCCAGTACTTCGTTGTTTTGCGGACAATGTTCTGGGAATCCACCCCAGGGCCCTTTAAGGGCACAATCCCCGTTCCATGCAACGAACGCACAGAATCCCACAAACTAGAAAGCCGAATGATGAGGGCTTCATAGGTTTGCTCGAAAAATGGTCTAGCGGAGAGGTGAATGGAAAAGTCGGGGCTAAGCCGGTATAAAGTTTGTTTATCATGCTTTTTCAAAATCTGAAAAAGAAGATAACCATTAGTGACCATTTAGATCAACCAGATATTAGCGCACTCCCAACGCCACCTTACCTTTCTAATTCCAGTATAATTTAGCGCAGCAAAGGAGGCCAGCTCCTTGACCTCATGAGTCACTATTCTGATCTCTTCTGTGACGTTGGCGAGACGGATTTTTCTCGCTTCCACAGTTTCATCACTGCTCCCAATCGAGTTATCGTCTCCCTCGTCATCCACCGCCCTATCACTCTTATCTGTTTCAGAAGGATGTGGTGCCTTTACTATGGCATCGACTGTCTTCTCCGCAGCCTCGATTCGACGAACAAGTTCTCCCCTCTTCAATTTGCAAAAGGCGGCAACCTATGTAGAACCCATGTAAGAACCCTGCTCCTATGAATGGAAATGATGCCTAAGTCATACCTTTGCGATTTCCCGCTCAAGCGCGGAAACAAAGTCCATCTCATCGCCTTCCGTAAATGGGGCAGCATTGTTTTTTTATTCTGGTCTTGAGGGATTTGTACTCGAGTGCATAGAATCTCCAGTCCTTGAAGACCTCCTCCTCTAACCTCTTCCCAAACTTCATCCTGTCTGCATGAAAGGGGCAATGAGGACCTTATATCGTTTTTTCCGGTAGGAACTCCCAACTCTCCCCGTACCTCTAATTCAGCTGTGTCGCAATGGTGCAGGTCCTGTTTGTTGCCTTCCGATGCCTTCGGTGCTGCCTGATGCTGGATGACGGGTGGTCGAGAAGATATACGCAGTAAAGTTGTGATGTGTTGCGTGTGAGATGCCAGGGCTCAACAGAAATTGGCTTTTTGAAGCTGAAAAAAAGATCTTTGGGAGTACAGTGGAGTGTGCAAGCAACCAACCTTATGAGAAAAAAACCATGCGACAAAATCGCTATTTGAGTAAGTACGATGTAAAGTAGTTACTGGCGAAATATGGTTTATATTATTTATCAGCTACACGTGAAATAAAGATAAGTAAATATGCAGTAGGGACACGAGCTCTCCTCAATTCCGCTTTCTCATACGGCCATCTCCAACCCCACTTGAAGTTCCAGCCTTAACTCTCGGCTATCTACTTCATTCCCCGCTGCATCCTCCCCCTCTTCTGCCTGCCATATCAAAACAGATTGAGGGTTCACCGGCCCTCCAACAACCCCATTCACAACTCGTGGCGACTCAAAAGCAGCGTCCGTCCCAACAATCGCATAATCTGCCTGCCTACCCATTCCTGGAATGTAAGTCCCAATCACCGATGCTAAAGAACTGAACGCCTCCGTCTCCCCGATTTCACCAGCATTCGATTCACCCATCTCCGAGCCATCTCAAACGCCGCCCAAAGAGTCCACCAAATTCGTGAGCCAGTGACTACACTTATCCACCCATAAGAATATCCCATGATGATTCCGTCCTTTAAGGTGTAAAAAATGAATACGACCAGTAAAATGCGAAGGACGATGCTTGGAGACCCCGACATGCGACTATGCATCCACCCCGTTCTTCGTGATGCCAACATCGACATATAGAGTACGATCGGGAACAACACCAGACTCACAAGCCACAGCGCTGCGAACAATTAGGACAAATCCATTCTCCTTGAACTTACAATAGATCCAAGAATCTGCCAGAGGGATCCATCCTTTACCCATGCCAAACCAGATCCCGACTGTAAAAAGTATGCCGTACCGGTTCGGCCACCACAGTGATGCGGAAGATACGAAATCACCAAAGAACCAGGGGCCGATGGCAGATTGGAGGGAAAATATGTAGAGGGGATAGTAAAGGGAGGGGGTATCGGCGAGTGCCAGTAAGCCGTACCATAGCGTGAGTAGCCATCTCTCGCATAGCGTTCCCAAAATGCCGAGAAAAGATGTCAGTGAGGTGGACGCTCTGAGTAATTTAAAGTAAAAGGGTTAGCAAAGTACAAACGAAAAAAAGCTTAGTATGTACCATGCAGCTAAAAATAACACTATATAATGGAATTATAGAATAAGAAATATTCACCTTCTTCAGCACGGGCCCCAATCGCAGAACTCTCCTGCACGCCATCTCCACTTCCACTCCACCACCACCCCGACCCATTGGCCGCAACTCCAATCCCCAACCCCGACATCAAATCCTCATCATCATCCAATGACGAAGTCCCCGCTGACACCGGCGTAGCATTCGACGCATCCAATATAGACGTCCCCCACCTCTTAGATGAGGCTTTCTACAACACTGCATAATCTTGATCCAGGGTTTGCCTTCATTAAATCGTTCAAGAAGCGAATCCAACCATCGGAGACGTCGAATGATGGAACCGCGAAGGCCTGCAAGCGTGCCATCTGAGCGGTGGTGTGTGACCACGAGGCCGGGAAGGAGGAGGAGAATGATAGTGATGAAAAAATGGGCAAACGCAAAGAGAGTTTGGAACTATAAGATAAAATAGTTAATTTACAGAAATACGACAATACGCAAACACACCAGAAGCGGAAACCGAACGCTCAAAATAAGTGTTCCAGATTTCGCTAAACCCATTTGCTTTCTCGACCGATTCCCATCTACCCGAAACACAACCATCTTTATCGTCTTGCCTCCCTCACCATCCATAACCTCCACTTTCATAATATGATCAATGCCGTCCGCATAAAGCGTCGGATTCCAGGGTGCAACCCAAAGAGGCAAATGATTAACAGAACTCTCAGAATCCAAAGGTAGTTTTGCCGGCCACGCAGGATGAAATTCGGATCCTGCTGCACGGTACGCCCCTTTCATAACGCTGTTACCATCAATGGTAATGGTGATGTTGGATGACGCGACCGTTGATCGGGAATAGATTAGAATGCGAATGTGGGTTGAAGAAAGGATGCGGTGAATGGGTTCACGAGATGGGGATGCAAATCGCGCGTCTCGGGGATTGGTGACAACAATGACCGGAGGGATGGGATGAGGCTCGTTTTTGGATGTCGAAGGTAAACTGGCTTCTTCCTCTTGAAGTAAAGCCGTTGAAGAAGGCTCCGGAGAGGTGGTGCAGGCGCTGGGATCTGAGGAAGAGAGACGATTTCATCTGTGAATGAAATCATGTCGTTGTCGACTGCTACAATACGATAAATTGCGTGATCTTTCATATCTCCCAGCTATATTCCCATAAGTCAACACTGCTTACTTATAAAGTACTAACCTCAAGTTCGAGCATACCAGGCGTGCGATGATAACGCATACATGGTTCTTCCCAACCCAAGAACAAGTTGGTGAAGGTGCCCAGACATCCACACAGACACTGCAGAAGCTAATTGTGATAAACTTCTACCATCTTCCGACTTCCCAGAAACTGTGACAGCTGTCGGGTAATGAGATGCAACAAAGGTGTGATTTCTATGCTCCAGTTTCGCCGCGTCAATCACTGACGCCAAGGGTGTCCATATCGCTTCCATCCATCGTTCCGAAAAAGTTGAACGGGCGCGCCGTGCCAATCGCGGGGCTAACTCGTAGTTTAAGTATATATATACATTCAGAAAAGCTTGACTGTACCAGAGATCAATGCCCCAAGAAATCATACGTGCCAAATGACTTCTTGTGAAGGTAGCGATATCCCTCCGTCTTGACAGCTGACATTAAACCAAACTCTGTTTCATTAAACTCCTTCCCAAGATTAAAGCAGTCATGATTTCCACGCATGTCCCAATAAAATGTCCCGTTATTCCGTAATGCCACACCAGACACATTTAAGAGCTCAACGTACGCCACTATTGTATATCTTAGCTCCCACGAGAAAAAAAAGCAAAGCTTCCTTACGCCATTCATCCATGTATTGAACGGATACAAGCTTTGACTTCGTCTTTGCATCGATCAAGTCTCCCGTCACCAATACCAAATCCGGTCCAATAAGTGGCAACTCGTTTTTGAAAAACGCCTGAACATGCGGTAGCCCTCCATGCGTGTTATATCTTGAGATATGCAAATCCGATATCTGCACAAATGTGAACAGCCGGTCAACCGTATCCCCAAGTAAAGGTTCCCCAGCTGTATCTATAGAATGATTCCCTATTGTTGCTGAGACCTTGTCCTCCAAAGAGGCTGCCTTGTGTCGGAATAGGACGCCTCTTGCCATCATGTTCATCACCAGGAAGATGATCCATGCTGCAGCTGTAAGAGGGACTAGAAACCACCGTAGTTTGGCTTCATGAGTGCCTGGGATGAGGGTCGATGATGATGCTCGTAAGGCAGACTGTGCAGTCGTTTGATGCCAATGACGGCATTCTCTTGAGTTGGAACCTTTTGTCACGGAAAACCTGTGCAACGAACAACATCAACGTGGTTGAACAACCCAGGCCTTCGTTAGTGGCATACCAGAGAAAGCCACTTTTAAAGAAGACGGTTTGCAGCAACGAGGCATTGCTAGCTGGCGCAAGCGATTTTGGAGTAGTTGTATTTTCACTTGGGATTGGAAGGCCTGGTTAAAGTCTCCAGCCACCCTTCGGACATACTCAACCAGAACTTTAACACATCCAATGTCGACCATCCCTCCCCGCTCGACCTTCAACCGCATCACAGGTCCCACTCTGAATCCCCCAAAAAGTCCCGTCTAACCTCGGCATCCAACCCCTCTGCATCTGCCCCGTCAACACCTACCCAAAAACCCCTCCGCCATATCCCCTTCTCTGCAGACCCATCCACCGTCATCGTTCCCCATCCCCTCTCTCCACCTCCTCCAGTCCTTCGCTTCAAGATGCCACACCCCTATCCGCCAGAAGCCTTTCCACTTCCCAGTCACCCCCATTGCTTCACCTCGGAAGCCATGCGACAAATTCATCCCAATGGTGCAAGTTGCTAAACAGCATTTGGCGACGCTTGAGGAACTTTGGGGGAGATATCAGGGATTCCAATGTCATCTTCGCTAATAACTTCTCTAAATGGTTGGCGAAAGAGAACAATATCGGTATCACCTCCAAGCCTGGACGTCGACTGAGAACAACGTCGTCGCAGTCGACCCTGTCCGCAAATGAAAATAACCCTTTTATTGTGAAAACACCAAAAGACTTTCCAAACTCGAACGATAAAGCCATGACGGTAAAAAAGGACCGCTAACCCTATGATTAACTATTTTTCAGCCTATCGTTGAAGCGTTGGAAAAGATGATTTCGGAGGAAATGGAACGCAGGAAAATCGTCGAAGAGGAGATCCAAGCGTAAAGGTATTCACGTTCACCTCCTCATATGTTTCACACAATATAGTCTCAAATCCGGGAGAAATGCGAGGCCCTTAGTGAACCCGTCCGATTTTACATTAATGCTGAAACGGCTTCTAAAAAACTTACGATATTTCAATGCCGGGATGCACTGAAGAGTAAGCTGGCAATTTTGGAAACGGTGGGTGGATGTTGCGATGATTGAGGCTCAGTGAATTTTGGCAGATGTTTGTTGAAAGGAAAGAGTTTGGTCGAGGAAATTACAGAAAAGATTAGGGAGTGTCGAGCGACATTGACGGATTTAAGGGATGATGAGTTGTGATGGTAAATTCATCGTTATTTCCTTGAAGTTGACTTTGTTTGAGGAGGTGCAATCTGGGCTTTCGCTGGAAACGCTCCGTGTCCGTTCAGAATGCCTTGAAGCATGGAGAGAGAAAAGGTTACGCTTGCGTTAAAACTCTCTCTGACATTGTTTTCAGGAGCGACGGACACATGATTTAGTGGATTCTTTGGAATACCTTGCTCTTTTGTAGAAAAACTTGGATACTTGAAAGAGCCCCTCACTCCGTCCGTTTCTTTTGGTGGACACATCCTCCTATCCTTTTTAAACAAGGCCTTAACCGTTGCAGCCACATTGGATGGGATCGATTTGACAACAAAGGTCCGAACTGTCATCACTAAAGAGATATTTGAGACGCGCGATTTCGCTGAATGCCCTTTTGATCTATCACGACTTTGCATCATGTTTATGCGGGCGACGGTGGATGCGACGAAAACAGAGTTTAAAGAGCGGTTAGGGCGATGTCAACAGGCGATGCGTGAAGTCCAGATCTTTTGGGCTGAACTTGGAGTACCTACTGGTCATAAAGGGTGGAACTGACAGAGGATGTGAAGAGATTAGAAGAGGTGAGAGGAAGGGGGTGATTTGCAGAAATATTGATGGTTTTCAGTATCAATCCCTTGCTGATGAGCTTCGGGTTCGGTGGAGACAAAAGATGGAAGAGGCGCTTGTGAATCGGATGGAGAGGTTGAAGGTTTTGTGGAATAGGTGCCATGTTGCGAAGGATGAGATGGATGGGTTCATGTCATCAATCTCTGAAAGTACGAAAGTCGTTCTTTCATTTTTTTAATGCCTTTTTGTAGACTTTTATTCTCCATTGACGCTGGAGACGATTGAAACGGAGATAAGGAAATTAGAGGAACGACTTAAAAGGGAAAGCCCATTTTGGAGTTGGTCGACGATCGATATGCGTTTATACAGGTATGTCTCCCATCCGTGACTTAACGCCCTTGACACATTTACAGAAACTGAAGGACTTTGAGATATCTGCTTCGGATCCTAAGCGACTATTTCATTCGTCGTTTCGGCTTATGGAGGAGGAGAAATTCGGAAGACAGGTGTGCCGACATTGTTGAATAAGGAGGAGAAGTTAAGAAAGGCAGTTTTGGCTTTCGAGCGTGAGTATTATTTTCTGTTGGTTTTAATGTGAGAGGTGCTAATTGTTGTTTTTAGAGGCCAATTATCCGTTCTTTTATGAAGGGATAAGGTTTTTGGAAGTGCTGGTGAGTTATGTTGATTATCGCTTCGGTATTTCCACTTATTCTCCATTCATTTCATTTCCTTTTTAATTTTAATTTTTACTGTCAACACTTAATGTTTGGACTCGCTATCGCGACTAACACGTCTATGTTTCGAAGGAGAATGAAATCAGTGACCGCTTTGTCAACGAAGCCCTTGTAATCTTTGATTCAACGCTCCCCAAATCCCCACATCTTCGACAAAGTCATTCATCGCATACCACAAAATCACCACGAACGCCTACCGCGTCTGCACCGACGTCGCCGACGTTGCGGAGGGCTCGTCTGCTGTATTGGGGAAACGAGATGTGACTCCAACAAATAGGAGGCCAGGATCGGTCATGGGGTACATGCGGGAGCGCAGCATGCCGGTGTGAATGCAGCAATGAGACCGGGTGCAGGACTTGGATCGACGAATGTGGGTGGTCATCATCCGGCGAATGTTGTGAGACCGCATTCGGTAATGGGCACGCCGAAAGGGGGATCGATGTTGCCGAGACCTAAGGCAACGCCTGATGGGAAGGGTTTGGGGACGAAGGGCGATTGCGAGGGCTGCGGAGAGGAATTGGGAGCTTAAACAAAGCTGGAGGACGATTTTTGGGAAGCAATCCGTTTGGGTGGTTGTTTTTTCTTCTTTTTCTTTTCTTCTTTTCTTCTTATGGTTTAAAAGACCTTTTTTAAAAATTTTTTTGTATTTAACTCTTTTTTTGGAAGCTTTTTTTTTTGGGTGCTATTTACTGTTCAGGACAAACGACTTTTATATATATAGAAATGTATCGGCTTTTTTTTAAACTTATTATGGATTTACGCGTTTCGCGTCGTGATTTTTTTTTTTGTGTCGTAGTAGCAGCCCGCGGTGTCAGCTCCCATTTCTAGGAATATGCGAAGTGGCACTTGCCGACATAAAATTTTTCACACTCAGAAGTCAACTTCCGGTGGCGAGTGCATCCACCACATCCACCATCTTGAACTCTCGGACGCCTCATCAACAGCAAAGAACGAAAGGAAAGGAAAAGAAAAAATTCAGTCTACCCGCGCTCATGGCCATGCTTGGAACTCAACAGATCAACGACACAACGTCTGCGCCGACACTCACGAAACGACCGAGAGGACGACCGAAAGGATCACAGGGGAAGGAAACTCGGCGGGGAGTTGTGAAGCCTGCGTAGTGAAACGATCGAAGCTTGCGCCGATAACGCCGAAATGGACTGCGGTGAGGAGTGGAGATGAGATGCGGATGGAGGAAGAGGAGTTTGATTTGAGGAAGGTGATTGAGTCGTTCCCGTTGGATTTGGGGATGTTGAGAGGGGAGCTGAGAGAGGATGTGGTGGGATAGGGATTTTGAAAGGGGATGCTGAGGTGGAGAGTGGGAAAGTTGAGAAAGGCGAAGAGAGTGGGAAGAAGGAGGAAGGTGTTGGGAAGCAGGACGCGGAAGAGGAGTTTGATATGGCGCAGTGGTTGGATCTACCGGCACTGGAGGAGGCATGTTTGGAGGTATGCAACTTTATTATGGAGTGCATTTTGACGTTTTGTTAGCCTGTACCATTTTATAACGGAAACCATGAAAAAGGCCTTTTACAAGATACCTTCGCCCTTCCCATATAGCACCATTTAGTTTTACTGCGTTGTTGTTGTTGCATTTCTCTCTTTTACCTCATTGCATTATCATGTATTTATTGGTCATCTTCCCGCCATGTTTATTTTTGTGTGCAGTTGATAAGGTTATTGGCCTTCCTTTAGTATAATATATGGAAATCGCTATTTATGCGCGTTTTTATTTTTACCCGTCGGAGCTAACGGCGTTTGTGAAGCTATGATTATTCACCTATTTTTGAATTCGGATGTAGGGATGAAACCTCGGAGTAAAGTGTACTTTTTTCTATGTTGCTCTACAGATGCATGCTGTTCACCAGGTATAATTTCTTGTATCATCTCCTTACCTGTAAGCGTTGATCACAAGTTTCACACATCCGCCACTGAACCATTGAAAACATGGTTTTCTGGCAGACAGCCGTTTTTTGTTATTAAACCTAATAAGTTTTCGTCAACGTCCTTGATGTTTTGAGATTTCGCGCTCGCGCATATGAGCTGTGCATGGACTGCGGGAGTTTTGTTTTTTCAAAGCTCATATGCCCTTGTCTTAACATATTATTACGTCGCGCAATGATCCAGTGCTAAAAGATGTCGCGCCAGTACAGTTACAACGATGTGATAGATATTAACACGTGACAGCGCAAAGCGCATGGTTCATCCTGAGCTGCTTTAATGAACATGTAGACCGTTGCATTGTTTTGCGATGGCGACGCTGCTCTGACCTAGTGAAGAAAAAGCAAGTCAGCGCCCTTTTGCTGGACATGGGTACAATGCATGACGGCAATGTGTCGACGCGTGCTCACTCTTCCGTGCTCCGTTATCGACATCTTGGTTTTTCAGCCGCTTTGCTAAAATTATTACAATCTCTTATTTATTTTCCATATGTATCGCCAATTGATAGTGCCAGCGTCAACAAAGTTCCTGGTGAGCAGACACCCTTCATCCCTATCCCCTTCCCCGCAACCCTTTCCCCAACCCACCAGTGCCGCACGCATCGCAATGGGCGTTAAATCCAAAGCACGCAACGCGTGACAGGCCCTCATTAAACCAAAACAGGGTTGTCGCACCACCAACTTGTGAAAGCATGTCCTGTCGCCCTTTGAAGGGAGACGCTTTGATACCTGTGCCCTTTGCAAAGCGTCTAAAAGACGGATTGATGCGGTGTTTAAGATTAAAACTGTTGAGCAGCAAACTCTTTAAGTCACAGATGCTTCGAATTTTATTTTAGTGAAAAGACTGTAAAATAAAACTAAATAGACATCGAAGGAAAACAAAAGTATAAAAGGCCATGATGGAGGCCGCAACAGATTTCTCCATTCCTCACCCTCGCCTTCACATTCTTAAAAACAAAAACAAAACCTCATAAACAAGCAATATGTTCAAATCCCTGTTTCAAGTCATCACCATCGCTTTGACGACTGTCTGCGCCTTCTCCAGTCCGATCTCAGATGTCGACCTTACCGTCGTCAAGACCCAATGAGTGGTTCTCTCTTTGCACCCGGGAGCTTCCTCCATCCTCGCTATCTCTGGCCTCACCTACGGTCCCGCCCCACCCGTCGCAGGGCAACCCTTGACCATCACAGTGTCAGGACTCTCCAAGAGCAACATTACCAGTGCCACGATCAGCGTGAAAGCCAAATGGATTTTTTGGAGTGACCGTGTTGGATGAGAAGATTGACCTGTGCCAACAGCAGGGGGTTGTGTGTCCCATTGCAGCTGGACAGACTGCGATTACATTTAGGTGAGTTTCTGTTGATGTTAATTTGTTGTTAATCCGTTGGTTTGTTTCGACTAGTGTGAACATCCCGTCGACCAAGCCTAGCATCAAGGTTAGCGTTACCGCTGATGTCAAGTGCGGCGGTGTGAAAGCATCGTGTGCGTCAAAATGCCAACTTCCAGCTTTAGAATTAATTCTTATATGAGCTTTTGGAGTTTTGACCTCATTATCTGTCATTCCTTTTCCCTCATGATGTCTTGCGTGTGCATGTATCCCGCTGTTAAAAAAATACACAGTATTTGCTTGTTGTTCTCGTTTTAGAGAAAAAGAAAAGTGCATGCCTTTCGTCATGGTCGTCTTTACGTCATTTATCCGTCATGCTCAGTAAGTATGGATACCATCGTGACGTTAACTTGTTGCACTTCTCCCTCCGCATCCATCCGTACGTATACACACACACCGTCATCTCTCCATCCATGCACACACGCTTAAATGACTTTAAATCTCGTATGTATTTATTATTTACAGGCTAAGTGCTTTTACCATCCATACGCATTGCTATGATTGAAACAGGATGGGAATATTTAAGAAAATCTTTGAAGATCAGTTTTGACTATTTGGTATTTTACTAATTAATAATTAATATCGATGTGTCAAGTTCAACGACTCAACGACTCAACATTGCTCATCTTATCGTACAACATATTGATCACTACCTTAAATTCTTAGTTGAAATTTGTGACATATTAAAAAAATCCTTGCGCTGGCTTTTTGGAGAAGATTTTTCGAATTTTTGAATTGAATAAGAAAAGCCCGCCAACATTTTTCATATATGGCAATATATTAATCGATTGAAAATAAAATTTTTAAGGTTCCTACATTGAAAAAGCACAAGCATCAACAACAGCAACAGCTGAAAAGTTGTTTTTTGTGCTGGCATTTTCAGGAACCCTCATCTATTACCTATCTACAACCATCTAAAACAACAGCTCATCACTATCACTCGGCTTCCACACCTCGACCTTCACTTCACGCTAAAGAAGAATGCTCGCATCTAACACAACAACCAATGCGTCCGTCTCCGCCGCGGATGCTGCGAGAGAGCGCATGGAGTCTCACATTGTAAGTGATGTTTAATTAATATGTATGCACGTATGCGTTTGGCTTGAATAGCCATGCTTGCTTGCTTTGCTTGGATTTTTGTCTGCTGTTAAGCTTTCAATGCAAGCGATATACTGTCCGTAAGCTTCTTCCTTGTTGGGGAGTTGAATACTGCAATCAATGCATATCCTTTTTTTGTTTACTGCTCCACTCGACTCTTTGGCAAAGCATGAGCATGTCACCAACACCCAACAGCCGCAAGCTCCGTAGGAGCTGGGGGATCGTTTTGCTCGCTAAGGCGTCTTAGAGAGAGCTTCGGTGATTTGTGGGCTTAACGGGTGGAGCGGGCTACTAAAGCGGAGCAAGGCCTTTTACTTCATACGTCTAGTTCCAGTTGATTCAGAGTACATAATGAGCGTGTTGATTGATCCAATATCTTCCTCTCTCTTTCTGTCTCTTCTAATGACAGGGCTTCCAAGAGTCAACCTCTAGCTCTGTTGCAAAGTCTATGCGAAATGAGCTTAACCGTATGGTCGCCGCCGTCCCTGACGGTCCCCAGCGTCATGCATTCGCTCTCGAGATGGACGGCTTCTACTCTCTCTTCACCCGTTACCTCTCTGAAAAGGCAAAGGGTGAGAAATTGTAAGTATGCGCTTTTGTTATATTCTTCGTTCAGCGTGTTACTGCGGGGTTCATGTTTGAGTTTAAGGGTTTTGAGAATACTGATCATATCTTATATATAGGAACTGGTCAAAGATTAAATCGCCTTTGCCTGAGCAGATTGTTGCTTACAAAAAACTTGCCACTTTTCAACCCGCTGATGTCGTGGCGCCACTCAAGAAGCTTGCTGTGCTGAAGCTTAACGGTGGTTTGGGAACGACCATGGGCTTGTTGGACCCAAGAGGTGAGCTTATTACTTCTAATGAACAGCAATCTGTATGTTTTATTTCTAAAATGCTGTACAGTGTCATCGAAGTCAGAGATGGAATGACCTTCCTCGACCTTACTGTCCGCCAAATCGAATACCTTAACAAAGAGAACGGCGTGTCCGTCCCTCTCATCCTCATGAACTCGTTCAACACTGACAATGACACCCACCGCACAATCCAGAAATACTCGTCTCACGGTCTTCAGATCCTGACCTTCAACCAGTCAAGTTCCCCGCGTGTGGCCAAGGAAAGTCTCCTGCCAATGCCGAAATCTTACGATGCCGATATCTCAAACTGGTACCTCCCGGACACGGAGATTTGTTTGAGAGTTTGGGGAACTCGGGACTTTTGGATAAGTTGTTGGAACAGGGCAAAGAGTATCTTTTTGTGTCTAATGTTGATAACTTGGGAGCGACTGTTGACTTGAGTATGTATTTTCTTCCTTTCTGAATATTTCTATTTTATCTTTTTTCGGCACAATCGCTCATGCATTTTTTCTTCCTTCCCGTCTTTAATGATAGCTCTTCTCAACCACTTTGCGACCTCGGGCTCCGAGTTTGTCATGGAAGTTACGGACAAGACCAAGGCTGACATCAAGGGTGGAACCATCATTGACTATGATGGCCAAGTCCGCCTTCTTGAGATTGCCCAAGTCCCCAGCGAGCACGTAAGAAATTATTGATCTATGCCATTATTCATCTATGCCATTATTTAATGTGACCCACAACTCTTCCCTATTCAGGTTGACGACTTCAAATCAATCAAAAAATTCAAGATCTTCAACACTAACAACCTTTGGGTGAATTTGAAAGCTGTCAAACGCCTCCTCGACGACTCGGCGCTTAACATGGAAATTATTGAAAACATCAAGTCGACCGATAACGGCGAGAAGGTTATTCAACTTGAGACGGCTGTTGGGGCTGCTATCAAACATTTTGTGGGAGCGCACGGAGTGAATGTGCCAAGAAGCCGGTTCTTGCCGGTGAAGAGCACAAGTGATTTGTTTTTGATTACGAGTGATTTGTACAGTTTGAATCACGGGCAGTTGATTATGAACCCAAGAGGATGTTTGGAGGCATTCCGGTTGTGAAGTTGGGAGATCATTTCAAGAAGGTAATGTTTGTTTTACCTTATTTTTATTGTTTTTGGCGTTTTGAATGCTCTTTCCTTTTATTTATACTTTCTGGACATGTACAAAATTACCTTGATTTCTTCTCAGCTAATTTTTTTGACTGCTTTCCCTAACTCCTTATTTAATTAGGTCGGATACTTCCTCTCCCGATTCAAGAACCCACCCCAATTCTTGAGCTTGACCACCTGACCGTGACGGGCGATGTGACATTTGGCGCTGACGTTGTGTTGAGGGGTACGGTGATCATCGTGGCGAATCATGGAAGCCGGATTGATATTCCTTCCGGATCTGTGTTGGATGATAAAGTTGTTTCGGGTAACTTGAGAATTTTGGATCATTAAGTCGTTGGGGGCTTATTGTCTTTTGGGGGAATGGGGGAAGAGTGAGCGTTATTTTGTGAATTCTTGAAAATGGGTGGTTTTTGACGAGTCCTTTGTTTTGTGCTTTTTTTGTTTCCAACTCTTCCATGCGAAGTATGTGATGGTACCGGCTTTGTTTATCCTCGTAACCTTTTTTTTTGTTTTTGTTGATGCTTTTGTTTGAATAAAAAAAGTTGAATTTCTTCTTTAGAAGATGAGTTTGTATATGGGTTGCTGTTACCAACAAATATAAATTGTAACACGGCGATGGATGCGGTCACCGTCACAGATGATGGAGACATTGCTTTTTAACGCGCGAATGCTGACAGGAAAGAAATTACTGAAAACCAGCACACAATCGCCACTTTTATCATATTTACATGGAAAAAATTGTCCACCGTGTCCATCAATTCTGGTCCCATCAACCCAGAGTCACTCATGAAAGCTAAAGGGTCATGCCATGGTGTCATCCGCCAAAAGATCTTATCATTGAAGCATCGCTCACTCTGGTCACAGCGTTTGGATTGATATTCATAATCACAGAATGCGGCCTTAATACTCCGATGTTTCTAAAGTTTGTATGAAGGTAGAACAGCGAATACATGTATGGAAACCGTCCATCACGGATTCTTTGCTTGAAAACCTACCTACCAACAGATCAAACAGCCACCACAAGTTTTGCCATCTGATCACAATAATGACGAACTTCGCCAGTTCTAATATTTGGATTACGGCCAAAAAATAACGCCTCAAAGCCTCCCTCTCTCGCTTCATCACGAAAACGATTTGTCACAGGTGCTCGGCGGCATCTTTCGCCTCTGTTTGCTCCACCCGACTTCAATGACAGTCGCAAGGGCGCGGAAGCGCGATAATGAACGACAGACCTTTTGTGGAGTACTTTTGAACCTAGATGATCCGGAGAGAGATAAATGCGGTCGTTATATGCACGCAGCCCTCCCGTGCACTCGTTTGGATACCTTCAACCTCTGTTGAAAGGTGTGGCTCCACAAAGCCGAAGGCTCAGTCAAGGTGATGGGGTGGATAAGGCTCCGCCTCTAAACATGCTGCCAACTCAATCCGTGAACAACATCTACTTACCCTCCCATCAGCCACTTTCTTTTAAAGTAACTCGCTCTTCTCCCTCTTTTCCCGCATCTTTCAGAAAAGATAACTACATCCCCTGCCTACATTCTTTAACAACAACCACTTAAGGAAGAAACTACGTCAACCTTTACAGCATCATGTCTAACGCCGACACGACCAACCGCGGCTTAAGCTCCAACCCATCGCACGGTCACAACAGCTACAATGAGGGTTACGAGAAGGGCTACAACGAATATTCGGGTCGCAACAACAGCAACAACAATGACGGCCAGAAGAGGGGCGGCATCATGGGTATGGTCGACAACGTGATTCATCCGAACAAGGACAACTACAACAACAACGCGTCCGGCTACGATAACAACAACACTGGGCCTGGTTTCAGCAGCGGCAACACGGGTTCCGGACTTCACAGCAGCAACCCGGGTCCTGGTTTCAACAGCAGCAACACTGGTACTGGTTTAAACAGTGGCAACACGGGCTCGAACCTCATCAACAACAATAACGATCCTTCGGCTTTAACAACTCGTCTGGCTACAATAATGACAACCATCACAAGGGCGGTGTGATGGGGATGGTGGATAATGTCATTCACCCGAACAGGGACAAGGACAGTTATGAGAGCGGCTACAGGGACGGACAGAGGGATGCTTCAAGCGGCCACCGCAGAGGCGGCATCATGGGGATGGTGGACAACGTGATTCATCCCAACAGGGACAAGGACGGGCTCAACAATAGAAGCGGTGGTCTCGATGGCGGCAGCGGCAACAACTATCAGAGCAACATCACCGGCGGTGGACTTGCCAGTGGTGCCGGTGTTGCCAGCGGTCACCATCTTGTTGGTAGCACACCTCTAGGCAGTCACGCCGATGTAGCAGACCCCTCGCTACTGGACCTATCGCCGGCTTGAACAAAGGCCACGATGGCGACCTTAACAGCGGTAGTGGATTTAACAGTGGACGTGACAATGACTACGATCGTCGCAACAACAGCGGGCAGAAGGGCGGTATCATGGGTGCTGTGGACAACGTGATCCATCCCAACAGAGACAACGACAGGTACAACAACAGCAGTAGTGGCCTCGGCAACAACAACAGTAGTCTTGGCAGCGGTCGCAACAATGAGTACAACAGCGGGGTGGTATTCACAGCGGGGTGGTCTCGTCGCGGCCACAACACTGATCTTAACAGTGGACGTGACAATGACTACGATCGTCGCAACAACAGCGGGCAGAAGGGCGGTATCATGGGTGCTGTGGACAACGTGATCCACCCCAACAGAGATAACGACAGATACGACAACAGCAGCAGTGGACTCGGTAGCGGCAATGTTACTGGTCGAAACAACGACATTATTGGCCACAACCCCGACCATAGCGGTGGTCATCACGGCAGTCATCATGGCCTTGGGAGTACCGCTCTTGGTGCCGGTGCTCTCGGTGGGAGTGCTGGCGCGCTCGGCCACAACAGCGGCCGCAGCAATGAGTACAACAGTGGGAGTGGTCTTGGTGGCGGCAATATCTCCGGACGTGATGATTACAACAGTGGGAGTGGTCTTGGTGGAAGCAATCTTTCGGGCCGCAATGACGATTATAACAACCGGAACACTGGTCACAAAGGAGGCATTATGGGTGCCGTGGACAACGTGATTCACCCCAACAGAGACAACGACAGGTACAACAACAGCGGCAGTGGTTCTTGGTGGCGGCAACAACTCTGGTCGTGATGATTACAACAGTGGGGGTGGTCTTGGCGGAAGCAATCTAACTGGCCGCAATGACGATTATAACAACCGGAACACTGGTCACAAAGGAGGTGTCATGGGTGCAGTGGACAACGTGATTCACCCAACAGAGATAACGACAGGTACAACAGCAGTAGCGGTCTAGGTCGCAACACCAGTGGACGTTTGCCAGACCACAATGATAGCATGGGTAGTTTTCACCACTCTGACACCAACACGGGCTTGAGCGGTCGTGACACGGATTACAACGATGATATCACTAACCGCAACACGGACTACAACAGTGGGACTACTGGCGGTCTTAACCACAACAACAACCTCACTGGTCGCAACAGCGGCCTTACTGGTCGCAACACCGACCATAACAGTCGTCTTACCGGGGTCGTAACACGGATTCTAGTGACCTTGGTCTTGCCAGTGGTCTCGCGGTCGCAATACCGACCACAACAGTAACACTGGTCGCAACACCGACTCCAACACTGGCACTACGGGCGGTCTCAATCACAACTACAACCTCACGGGTAGGAACAGTGACAATCCTTCCAGTCTCACTGGTCGCAACACCGACAAAAACACGGGTCTCACGGGCAGTCGTAATACCGACACTAGCACTGGTCTCACCAAGCGGACGTACCAGCGACCATTCCAATCTCACGGGCCGGAGCAATGACTCTAGCACTGGTGTCACCGGCGGTCTTACGGGTCGCAACACCGATCATAACTCTTCACTCACCGGTCGCAACTCCGACACTACTACGGGGGTGCATGGCAGTAGCGGCCGTACCACCGATCATACCACCGGTCCGACTAGTGGACATACTACGAATGATCGTAAAGGTGGACTTGTGGGGGTGAATGACCCAACGGTACATGATAAGCGAGGAGGTCTATTGGGAGTAGATGATCATACTCATGATAAAAACACTGGTGGCATTTTGGGGAAATTGACGGGGAATATTCAGGTTCAAGAGGTGAGTTTAATCTTTTTTGCTTTCTTATGCTGTGAATGAAATATTGATTCTTTACTTAGGAACTCGGTCTTGCGGGACTTCGGGAAGTTTAGACGAATGTTCGACGCGCTCGTTTGCAGACTTGTAATATATTTTGTATATAGTCGGGAGGGGACTTTGACTGTGATTTCGTTTATAAGTGAATAAAAATGTGTTGAATATGTTTATGCGTTAATTAAAATGGACGATTGTAACTATTTTTTTTTTTTTAAAAAAGGGTGTGAAGAATGAGGTTTTTATCATTTTTAATACATGCCTAATCACCTGTTTAGTACATCTCAATATCATTCCACCATTTCACGTTTCCGCTCAACGACCAACAAGATATTTATTCTCCTTCCTGCGTCAACCATAATTATCACAATAATTCAAACATTGTGATGTATTATTCTTCGCGGTCAAATATATTTTTATGGTCGAGCTAGGTGAAAATACTGAGCAAGGTAGTTTGTACTTGAGATAAACTGAGCCAGTTGGTTTGTACTTGATATGTATCTGATGTTACGAGCTGCCACAATAAATTAAGAATTTGGTGTCAATTGGGGGTATCTTACGGACTCCCCTTCCACCCCAAACCCCCCATCCCCCCCAACCCTCCCCTTCAAAAAAAAAAAAGAAAAAGAAAAACAACGAAGAACAAAACAAATATCAAAACAAAACAAATACTAAAACAAACACAAAAAAAACGAAAACATCGGCGTTAATATATCAAATAGAAGAAATCCATTCATCCTAAGCAAAAAAAAATAAAAAACAATCACATACCACAAATTCCCCCTCCCCACCTACTCCACCACAATAGCAATCGAAACTGCCATCACTACCAACCCCCCACAAAAGCCGCATTAATCTTCCCCTCTGTAATCCCCGCAAACTTTTGTCGGTGCGCAGAAACAAGGAGTTCAAGAAGAGCGATGTACACCATAATCCCTCCAACCAATCCAAACGCCAGCGCGAATCCAATAGGGGAGAGTGTGGTGGTGGATTCTTGTTGTTCCTCTTCAGCATCATGGGATGCGGCTTCTGAGGTTTTGATGAAAATGTAGGCGATCAGTGCACCGAGGGGTTCAGCGATGGCGGCTATGGAGGACCAGAGGAGGGCTTTGAGTTTAGATTTCGTGGCGTAGTAGACGGGGATGGCGACGCCTGTTGTGGTTTCATAAATTTAGTAAAGTGAACGCAACGGAACAACGATGTAGAACAGATTGGATTTTATGAAATTCTCAATATTCCTTCAGGTATATTATGGATCCCAATAGCGATCGCGACTGTGACCCCTAAACTCGGGCTTTTGATAGCAGAGATGAAAGTAGCGACGCCTTCAGGGATGTTATGAAACCCTAAAGCGACGGCGGTGGCGAGAGATAATCTGACGAGTCGTTTTGCTTCCGTCTTTGTGAGTTGGTTGGTTGTTTTTGCGGGGACGATGGATTTCTCAAGGTCGACTTCTTCGTTTACGGTTGTAGCGCTGTTTCTGGGATGGGATGGGGAGGGGTGTGTATGGGGATCGGATTCGTTGTCGTGAGGGTGGAGATGCTGTTTTTTGATCGGGCTTTAGTTGATGTGATCGAGGTGGAGAGCCCCGATACAGACATGAGGACTTGGCAACCTCGACATCCACATGAATGACGATGTTGATCAACCCGCTTGTAGTGGATGATTCAACGGATGATGTCTTTTCTTACCTCCACTTCCGGGCTAATCATCCCAGTCACTGTGACCAACAACCAGCACAACCCCATCCCCGCAAACAACGTCAACGGTGACGCCACATTCGCGGGGATCGCCAACATCCCCTCAGATGGGCCTCATGATAGTTTTCCGACATCTCATTAAACACCTCGGTGAACGCTACATACACCATCACGCCTGATGCAAAGGCGAGGGAGTAAGGGATGACGTAGAGTTGGTCTTGACGGAGGAAGAAGGTGGTGAGACCGCTAACGTTGAGGCGGCGCCGGCTGCTATGGGAAGGATGAAGGCGATGATGGGGATGGGGACATGAGGAACATTGTTAAGGATGTTAACTCTTCCACGGGGTGAGGGGCTTATAAAATAGTGCGGACTTTATTAGATTAAGGTTCGTTTTGAAAGATTTGAACTCCGAATTGAAAATGGTCGTTTTAATTGGTGGAAGAGCTCCGAGAGCGTGTTTTTGGGAACCTGAGGGTACACATGGACTTATACAGTGAAAGGCTGATGATGGATGATAAACAAACAAAGGGATTCGACGTAATACCTTTGATAGTAGGTGTTAAACTTGATCGTCGTTTAGCTTCACTCAAAACATGTTATAACGAGATAGGTACATGCGGTCAATTCAGGGCTATGGGTTACAGATTGAGTTTCAGAGGGACGTTTCATGCTGATAAAGAAAAAGGTTAGTTTGCCTATTCTTCAGACTCCCAAGTAGTCTGTTGATCTCAAAGCTGAAGTTGGAATAATATCGAAGTACCTCCAACAAAGAAGTGGCTTTTAGGAGGATGAATATAAGCTCGTGAAACAAAGCCGATACACGCAACGATGAGGCGGTGCTTGTCGTCCAACTAAAAAGATGCTACATCACGGTTCAAATCGGCCCTAGCTGTTTAGCCAATGTCCACCTTCAAACCTACCGTTTCCCGCGAATTTTAGAGTACTTAAAGTTATCATTTGTTTTAAAGACCTTCTTCGAATGTCGCTGACCTCTATCAAGTTCAGAGAGCTTGTGAGTGGACACTGTCCACCAGCAATACGCAGTCTAAATACATACATACATAAAATTCATATGTATGGCTGAAATGGAATGCCCATCATGCGATGGTCCTTGTAGCTGCAGGAAGAAAGAGACGAAAACGAGTCCCATTAACTGCAATATTAAACCCATTACCATAAAAACCACAAGTCACGTCGACAGAGGTTATTTGGCCTGCTGCGATATCACATTAATAATAATTTTAGAAAACACTAATTAAATCATAGCACAATGTGGAATATTTAGAAACTAACCCAATTAGATGCCTATCCTTTAAGGCGAGCTTCAAGACCACGTTTCTACGATCTTACCTAATAGTAAAAAGGTCTAAAGTTATCTACAAAAATTAACAGCAAAACGCCATCTAAAAAATGTTCCAATTATTTGTTTATTTCCAAATGAGTTTATAGTTTATACGTACACTTTTGCTGCTAATGGACTTTTTCTATAAAGAGAATTTATATTTATTAATAATAATCCAGCATTTCTCCAACTTGCCATGAAATCAACAATATTTGATATTTACTTGTTGCATAATAATTCAATGCATCGATTGACATAAAATAAATATGAGATTTATATCGATGGAAGTGAGAGAGGCTTCGAGTAAAAATTTATTATTTTATTTATTTGTAGTTTTAAACTTTCACGTGTCTGCGCCACTACTGCTTCCCTGCCACACATCCCATCGGACAGGGACTCAACTTTTTTTTTTTTTTTTTTTTCAATCCATCCAACCTTTTTGGCATCAGGCCGCAACACCGTCTGTCTGGCTTCATCCCCCCTTGCCATCCCCCGTCATCCCCGTCATCCCCTCACTCACTCTCTCACTCACTCAACCTCCCTCACCCACCCCGCCCCAAGCATCATCCCAAGGTCGCCTTTCCTGCCTCATACTCATCCCTTAAAGAACCAAAAAACACTTCATAACCCTGAACGGAACCCATAGTAGAAAAACAAACTTGGAATCTCATTGATTATAACGAAAACCACACACTTTTCGGTTGGAGAAAACTTTTGGAAGGTGAGTTTTGTGGAAAGAGAGTAGCGTTTTATAAAGGTTAGTTGCTATTCATTCGCACGAGGCTGTGCAACTTCTCACTCTTCTGGGATGCTGTGGAGGGCCTAGGGAGTTGGGACCGGTTTTTTTTTTTGTTTGGCTGTTGCTGGGGAACGCGGATGTGTGGGTTGCGATTGATATGGACATGAAGTGTTTCTTTCTGGATGGTGTAGAGTTTGAGTATGTGCCATGCATAGCTAAGTGTTTGGGGTGATGGGCATGATCCTACTTTCCTAGTGAAAGGAAGAGGTCGAGGTGCTGGGTCTAAATGGTGATGATGACGTCAAGCGTCATGCATGACGATAAGAATTGGAATTGTTGGTCAAGTGTTGTTATTACGTTGTGGGGGTTTATTTTTTTTTTTTTGATGTGGAGCGGAGTGCTGTTTGTGGAGGGAGGGAGGATGGTTTGGTTGGTTTGGTTGGCTATTTTTTTGAAAGTTGCTTTGCCTTCCTTCCTATGCACCTGCGAAAGTCTCTTCTGGGTACTCATAGTTGGTCATCTTGTGTGACAGTCTCGGACATGATGGGAATGCCGAAAACCTTTGGTGACGTGGCATGACAAACTAGATGTTTTTGTTTGTAAGACACTTTTTGTATGCCCGTCATCGTCATCGAGTTAGCAACGGCATTCTTTAATCCTATCTCTCTCTCCCCACCCTTCTCTCTCTATCCGGAACAAGAATCTTCTTCCTACGTGCTACTCACACCTAGTCTAGACTATCGCTTAGCTACTCACACCTAGTCTAGACTATCGCTTAGCACCTCTTCCACATTGTTTGCTGACTGAGACTTTAAAGAAAAAAACATACCCAACATCTTGAGCGGCTACTCTGTGCACGGAAGAATCTCATTTAAATTACACTCAACAGCAGCATTATCACTCCGCAATATTGATACTATAACCAAGACGGAAGAAAAAAGGAACGAGATTTGAAA
This sequence comes from Chytridium lagenaria, assembly GCA_025449115.1. Classification (NCBI taxonomy): domain Eukaryota; kingdom Fungi; phylum Chytridiomycota; class Chytridiomycetes; order Chytridiales; family Chytridiaceae; genus Chytridium; species Chytridium lagenaria. The sequence continues at coordinate 108,106 of JAHLKC010000126.1, forward strand.
AAATGAAAAAGAGGAGGTAAGGAAGTGGGCGTAAACATTTTTTTTTTTTTTTTTGCATCTTTAGTATTAGTATTATAGAGTAGCGATCTCTTTCCTTTTAGTTGAAAGCCCTTTACGTATGATTTATGCCGGATCGTATATAGTTTTTTGGTTCCACTTATAAATTCCAAAAGTTTATCCTTTTTTAGTTTTACTTTTTTCTGTATCGATCCTTTGTTCTCGTTCTTTGTCAAAAGACTGCAGTTTGGTGCACAAACCGATTCGGTTACTTGCCTTGATTTGGTCTTGGAGAGTTCCGTTTTCCGTGGGAACAGGGTGATGGAATCGAGGAAAGCCTCAAAGGGGACGGACATTTTTTTTGGAAGGATTGGAGATGGTGAGAGATGCGGTCCCTATTATTTAGGTACATTTATGTATTTTAATATTTTAGTCATAGAGCTCAGTCCCTGTCGATTTTCAATTGTCTCTCCGAGGGCTTGCCCCCTTTTCCTCCCCCTCCTCGTTTTTTTACTCTTTTTGTTTGTCGATGTCGATGGTCGTGGGCGGGCGTCGGATTAGGGTATTGCGTTTTTTGGGGAAGGAAAGTGAGTGGGTGCTTGGAGTGGGTAGTGGAGCTGCACACTAACATAGTTTATGATGAGGATGGGATGGGATAGTATTGATACCTAGGTATGATGGTGTGTAAAAAAAGGGGTACTAGGTTGCTTGGGTGGTTGTTATTTCATGCATTGATGGGCGACACTCACGCGAGCACTAATTCATTATTCACAACTCCGTTTATCCTGAGCTTGGTAGACGGAAGGGTTTTGCAGCGGGGAGGGAGGGTGGTGGGGTTGACGGTGGTTGCATAAATCGATGAAAGACTTCCGGGATTAAGCGAGAGGGGGGCTTTGCGTAGTAGAGCATTGTGTGTGACGCTGTGCAAATTACCGGAGAAGTTTAATTGATTGAAGGTTACACACATCTCACTCATCTACTAATTGGCGGAGTTTTAATTATGAGTTAATTGCTTTTTCTTGTATTTTTTAATTTATGAATATGGCGCACGCGACCTTCCTCCCTTTTCTTGCTTTCTTTTATCTTTTTTTTTTAATCTTTTCATTTTCATTCTCTTCCTAATTTTCTATCAGGTCCATAATAGTTTTATACCTGTCTTTGTTTTTTCCTTTTTTTACTCATCATCCATCCATTATTCCATGCATCTATCGTTTCTTATTTGGTTTTAATCATATTTTTATTACTCTTTTAAAGGATTGCCTTTTACGCTAAACAACACTCTCAACACTATGGAGGATAACGACAACGATAAAATGACTACCACTCTTAATACGAGTTCGAGAATGCCTCTTGCTACAAGTACACCGTCATCATTATCACCAACACCATCATCACCTTCAGCACCATCACCAACAACGACACACAACAACAACAACGACAACAACGACGACAACGACAATGGCGGCTGTTGCTATTCCGTGCGCCTCCTCAGCTTCCTCTTTGTCATTTTCTTCCTCTTCTCCCTCCTCTTCCTCTCCTCTCACTCTTCCTCTCTTTCATCCATTCAACTGCAACAAACCCAACAACAACAACTACAACTTGAACAGCAACCATCATCATCGCTACCAACATCCTCCTCCTCCTCCTCACCTTCTACTATTACCACTACTACAGCATACACATCAGCACCTCTTCTTTCCTTTTCAAATTCAACTTCATCACCATCACCAAAGATTTCTTTTTTTTCTCCGACCATCACCATTATTATCATCTGAGAAAACTAATAATACCTTTGACGAGTATTACAACTCTGCGACGGCCCACATCCACCCAAACCCACCTCTTCATCATCATAACCCCTCTACCCATCCTCTTTCGTCACCCTCTGGCTGCTTGCTGCTGCTTCTGGAGCCCCACCTTGCTACCCAGTTCAACGTCACATCATCACGTCCGCTGCTTCAACAGGATTAGCCTCCCACTTGTCCGACACAACCGCAAGTGCTTCGGACGAATCCGCAGCCTCTTCACGCCTCAAGGAGCAAGCGAATAATAAGTTGGAAAGTGAAAAGAGGGGTTTGGAACAGCAACAACCCCTTTGATTCCACAGCCTTCTTCTCCGCCGCATCAGGATTTTTCAACTTTCTCTGCTTTGCCTTCCGAGCTGAGCAACCATTCCAAGCGAGTCGAATCTACACCAACATCAGCATCATCACCTGCTGCAGCTGCTGATTTAGAATCATCAGCATCAGCTCTTCAGAACGAGGCTTTGCCAGTTGTCACTGGAAAAACGCTAAAGGAAATTAAACTTCAAGAGAAAAGCAGTACTCTCAATTCCAACGCAGACCTCCTTTCATCGTCATCGTCATCATCATCCATCCCCTTTCAATCCTCATCGTCATTTCTTTCTTTGGTCGTATCTTCAACCCACCAACCATCTCTGTCTCGCTCTCCCGCGCTTCCCGTCCTCCTTTCATCCGATTCTCTCGTCTCTCAAGCCTCCATGGCCCCGGCTTCATCGCTGCGGCCCTTAGTCGTGCCGTCCGTATCGGACAATGTTGATGCAAGTGCAGAAGAACTATTCCCAAAATCCGACCACAACCATAACCACCACCGACCTGCAACCTCTGCATCCAGTAGGATGCGGAGACATTCCATGGAAGACCGGTCACCTGGATCCTTGTCGAGCATTCCTCTGAGGAGGAAGACGATGACGGGACTGGCCGACCCGCAGCCGCCTTGCTTCGACGACCACGCCACCACGAATCAATTCGGCGCCAGACCTTGCGGCAGCGGCGCTTCACGTTGTGTCTCCAACACCTCGACCCATAATTCGACCCATTTTAAAAACATCCTCATCTTTTCTCGATCCTTCCCAACCACCCCGCCGCTCGCGTCTTTATCACTCTCGTCATGGATCAGTGACGGTGATGAAGACGATGAATCCATGCCACCGAAGACACCACCTCCGCTGACATCAGCGTCATCCTCCACGTCAACGACGCCGCGTCGGTCTGATTCTGCGAAGAGCTTGACGTTTGGACAGAGACTTGAGAGTGTGTGCTTGTTTTCGTCGACGGATCGGCCTGTGGAGATTCAAAAAGCCCGGTTTATGAGGTTGCGTTGGGGAGGTTGGATTTGGAGGACGGAGAGCTGCGTTTGGGGTTGATGAGAGTGAGGAGGAGGATAGTGGGGATAGTGGGGATGGAGAGCAGAAGGGTGGGGAAGAGGATGGGGCGTTGTATATTGGTAAACCAAAGGGGAATGGGGGGCCGTTGTGGTTTTCAACTTCGGTAAGCTTCATCATCAATCTGTATTTTGTTTTTCAATTGTCATTCTTCTATATTGAGTGTTCCGGCTGACATTTCTCTTGACCGTCTTACTAGCGCACTACACCTGATAAATGGTCGATAATTGCTCGCACCACTGGAAACTCTTCGGCCTTTTCCACGGGTGCCAATGTTGCGCTTGACACTGTACGCATTGACGAAACCACAGGGAGGACCATCTCTGGCACCATCCTCGTCCGTAACCTTAGTTTCGAGAAGCAAGTTTTGTACGGATATCTGTAGATGACTGGGCGACGCAACGCGACATAGTAGCACCGTTTGCAGGCACCGTCTCGCCGTCTGTTCCGTCACAGAACTTTCATGGGATTGATCGATTCACGTTTAGGGTTGAGGTTGAGCAGATGCTTTCAGCGAGTGCAGTTGCGAGAGCGCGGGCTGCTAATGGGAGGTGAGGATTGTGATGGCGGTGTGCTGTAGGATGAACGGGGAGGAGTTTTGGGATAATCATAAGGGGGTGAATCATTCGGTTGTGTTGAGGAAGGGTGGGGCCGGTGTGGGTGGAGGTTATCATCCACCGGGGTTCCCAGGTGGTGCGATGACGTATCCTTCAATGTATTCGACCGCGTCGAGTGCAACGTATCCTGGGTCTGTGACGTCTAATACGACTGTGCCGGGTATCTACACTGCACCGTCGTCTGGTTATGGACAATCTTCAAATTCTTACAACACCACACCTTCAAGTACAAGCACATCCACGTATTCACCTTCCTACAAATCTTTTTACGCTCTCCCTCAACCTCCTCGTCATTTACGGCATCGCCGTTCTCGACATCCACTCCATCCTTCTACACCTCGCAGAAATCATCCGGTGGTCTGACGTCATCCCCGTCGTTCCCAAGCTACAATATTGTAGGTAAGAAACCGGCGAACCCTATCCCCAAGGCGACTTCTGAGGCTGCTGCTGCTGCTGCCGCTGCGTCTGCTGCTGCTGTTGCGGCAGAGGTTGCGCAGATGACGGCCGCGTTGGGGAAACGGTCTGTTTCTGTACCCTTTTTGGGGATGGAGGAGAAACCGGGGACGGATGCTATGAGGAAGGTGGCGACTGTGCCGGATTTACCCGCCGCGATGGGAGTGCGGTCGTTTACTGTTCCAGCGACGACACCGGTGGCACCGTCACAGCAGACTTTGTCGTATTCTTCCACCACGCCTGCGTATTTGTCTACACCGTCTTATTCGTCGTACCCGTATTCGTATCCTTCGGCGTTGACTGCACCGCTTAATGCGGGGTATGCTGGGGTGTCGACTACGACGAGTGCGACGATGGCGACATATTCGCCGTCCACGTCACCTGTGCCGTCGTTTTCGAGGGGTTGGAGCACGAGTGGGTTTTCGAGTGAGTGGGGCGGGGGAGGAAGCGAGGGTAGTGGTGTGACGACAGTTGCGCCGGATGTGGTTGCGAGGGCAACGTCGTTGACGATGCCGTTGGCGGGTACAACAACGACGACCTCGACGACAACGACGATGACGAGTGGGGCTGTTTCTGGGTTACCAAGACGGTCGTTTCGACTTGTGGGTGCGGGTGGTGGGGGGTTATTGTCACCTACTGAGGGTGGTGGACGGGGTATACGGCGCCTGTGTCGTCGATGGAGGGTGTTGCTGCGGGTGGGACGGCGTTGCCTGAGTGTTATTTTGGGGGGGCGGCGGTGGGGGCGAAGCCTTCGCATATACCGATGCCGAAGAGGGAGAGGAAGATTGGTGTGAGGAGGGAGTATGAGAGACTTGGAGATTTTTTGAGAGGAGATACGCCGTCGCCGCCGCCGCCTGTTTTGGGGGGAGGGTTTGGGACGGTGTTGAGGTGATGGATGGGATGGATTTTGGGGGGTAAGGAGAGGTTGGTTATTTGGGTGTTTTGGAGGGTTGATTTTCTTTTTCTTTTTTTTTTTTTTGGATGCTGAGATTTGGCATTTATTTGTTTTGGGTTACTTGTTCTTTTTTTTTTTTTTTGTTTTTTGTTTTACTTTTTACATAGTTTATATACGGTTTTTTACTGTTTTTACGAATTTCTGGCTACTTTTCCATAATTTTTTTTTTTTTTTGTGTTTTGGTTTTTTAGCGAGCTGCTTTTGGATGTTTTTTGTTTTTTTTTATGTGGAGATAAGATTCCAGTTGTTACCTTTCGTTTTTGCTTGAATTTAAGATAAAATTGAATGAATTGAACTTTTTGAAAGGAGACGTTGATGGGATTGTTGTAACTGCTTTAAGTGTGGGGGGTTGGCACTTCCAATAAGGATATAGTGAGCTGTAGTGTAGGTTGAGGTACGGTTTGAAGAACTCGGAAATGTGAGGCATGTGAATAAATCGAAACCTTCCGGTGGAACTGCCGAACCTTTTATTTTACAAGAAAAACGCCATCATAATCACTCTTCTCGACATGGATATTCACAGATATGCTCAACGTGTCCTCCTTAACAAAACCAATTAAAAAAAAGATGACATAAAAAATATCCGGCCTCACTTTCACATTATCAACGTCCCGTTCTTCTCAATGATGCCCCCCACACCCCCACCACTCCCCTTCCCAGCCGGATGAACCGCATTCTCCACCATCCCCATCACCCCGCCCCCGTTATGCGCCTGATTGTAAGTAGACGCGCCATAGTCGGTATTTGTGGCGGGTGTGGTGCCGGTGACCATGTTTTGAATGTTTTGGGAGATGGTGGATTTGAGGTCACGGTTTGATGTGTCGATTGTAGACATTGTGGTGGTGTGGAGGGGGTTTCGAGGGGGATGATGATGTTATAGGGGGTGGAGGATTTTTTTGGGGGAAGGAGGATGAGTTTATTTGATGAGGTGTGGCGATGATGTGTTTTTTGGGGGAGAAGTAAGGGTGTGGAGGATCGATCTAGGAGTGGGGGTATTATGAACTTACTCTCATGACGCGTCAAGATGAATAGGACATGAATCCACGCAGTATCAAACGATAGCACACAAATAAGGGTACGGTAGAGATAGCCATGAGTACGCATGTTCATCACGCTTGCCGTGAGGTCACCCTTTGAATTAAGGGGAATGGGTTGAATCATTTTATATTCAATACAAACTCAAAAGGGGTGATGAGTTCCGAGACAAAAGTCTGGGAGAACACACTGCTCAACATCATGTAAGCGAACTATGATTCCATGCAACTCCTTGATACCGTGCTCCTCCCTTTTCTATCTATTTTCTTTTATCTTCCTCACTTCCCTCAGACAGTAATTTAAAAAAATAAAATACAATGTCTTCGAAGATAAAGGAAAGACATGAAGAGGTAACTTCACTTAGATAATGTGTAAATAAAGGCGAGGTGAAGGATGAATGAGGATGATGTAGAAATTAGTGTCATCAAGTGGTTCATATGCTAAGGACTGCCGTTGACTCGTGTAGTAGTAAAAAGAAAGAAAAGTTGAAGGAGATGCAGAACAAAAAAGGTGAGTTAGACATGTAGACATGTAACGCCGCGTGCTTTCATTAAAAAAACAAACCGTACGCTGCAAAAGCAAGCTACACACAACAAAATAGGAGCAAAACTCCAGTATGCTCCTATACATTTAGTCGGGATTCCGCCGAACCAATAATGAAGTTTGGGCCAAAAGTCGGCTTTTTCACCTCAACTTATTCCTTCAAGCTTAAGGCCGCATTGTCTCTCGAATCCGTAGCATATTTTGACGGCCGTCCTTTATGCGCTATTTGATGACTAAAGGCTAGCCGAAGCAAAGGAAATCCTTTCGCTCTTCCTTGAATATGTAATGATGGTCAGAGCCCAAATGGTTCATACACATTTTCGACGACTTTGTAACAATTCGATATGATTAGATTGTGTGAACTAATAAACTAGCACATTATAAAAAAGAGTTTTCGAAGCAAAGGGGTGTGTGTGTGAATTCTACCAACTGTGGGTGGTTATGTACGTAGTGAAAGAAAGGACTTTGGATGGCCGTCAACCCACTCCCAACTATGACAATGCAGTGGAGAAGAAGCGGAAGATTTGTTCCATCATTGCCATATACTTATTCATTACTGATAGATGCCCATTAACTGTTGCCACGAATACGAGCTTCGCAACACATTGTGTGACGATATCCTTGCATCCTGGAACGGACTCAAACCCCCTTACGCACCTCCACCATCTAACATTCATCCATTCACTCAACAACATCGGCAACAACATCAACATCCGCATTCCTGTTAGCAGCTAAACTGCAACCAACAACCTTCCTCATCTCCATTACACCCAGTGCCCCATAATCCACAACAAAACCCAATTTCATTCCTTAACCACCAACATACCTACCTAGACATGTCCGGCTCAGAAATCTTTGATACTTATGAGCAAGAGTACTCCACCCTCTATGACTCTATAACAAAGAGAATCAATAATGCCATCCCATCTGCAAGTGGAGGTAAATAGCATCTTTAAACTTGCTTTTGGGTGTGATGCTATTCAAGCTCATGGCGTCAATCTATGCATGCAAGGCTTGAAACAATGTCTTTGTTGGACTAACCAAAATTCCTTCGAATGATGGTTTGGTATAGAGCAACGAACTCTTTTCATTAATCAGACTAAACGGGAGCTTGAGGAGGCAGATGAGATTGTAAGCAATTCAAATTCTGTCGTTATATCGCTTATTTGCTTTTGATTCCATTAATTCTATCCAAACCGCCTTCTGTTTATTCCTTCATCATGGTTTCCATTGGCCTTACGGAGCCTATGTTGATATACTTTGTAATCATCTGCCAACATGTCTATTTTTCTTTAACGCTAAAGCTTTCACTCCTCTAGATCAGCCAAATGGAACTTGAAGTCCTCACCATGGTCGGTCCCTCAAAATCCGTCCTTTCCCGTCGCGTTAAAGAATTTAAGAAGAAAACCAAGCGTCTGAAACGGGATCTTGTAAGCCTCCCACTTTCTCGATATTTTTACTTACAACGAATACAGACTCGCCCTAGTGCTGCAAATGACCGTGATCTTTTACTTGGTGGCGGGAGCTCGTCAAGCCTGATTGATCTTGAATCTGCAACGCTTGATCAGAGAGGGCGGTTGTTGATGGGGACCGAGAGGTTGCAGGATGGGAGCAGGAGGTTGGATAATGCAAAAAGATTGGCGTTTAGAGGCTGGTGAGTGAACGGGTCCCTTTTGGGGTTTGCTTGTTGACGTGATGTTTAAATGTTTTTGAATAGAAACTATGGCATCAGTACTTTGAATGATTTGAATAGTCAGAGGGAGCAGATTGTGCGGACAAGAGATACGGTATGTCTTTTTTTTTCTCCCGTTGATCCTCTTTTCTACTCTTCAGCTTACAAGACGACGGACCCTTTAATAATTTTTGCTTCCCCTTTCTTTATTTAGCTCAACAACGCGGATACCTGGGTCACCCGTAGTCAAGGCGTTCTCAGGGGCATGCAAAGACAGTTAGGATTTTTCAGTATTTATTACATTGATTGATTGATTGGTTTACCTCCTTCTCCTACGTCGCCTCTATCCTCTCCCCCGCCCCACTATTACATTTCTCAAACTTTTATTTCTTTCGAGCTGACCCAATTCTTTCCTTAGGCTCCAAGCCAACCGCCTCATCACCTACGGAATCATCGCCGTCCTCATCCTCATGATTATTGCCGTCATTTGGCTCAAATTCTTTTCATAAACAATAACCTCGTTACATCTGTCGCTTTTCTCCGCTCACTCTTCCATGCTCCTCAAAAAAATCTTTCTTTCTATCCGACTTTGTTTTTGTTTTTTAATATAGGCATCATCTTGTGTTTTGTGAACTTATGATATATTGGGAATATGATTTTTTTTATGTGTTTTGGTTAGATGAAAAACAGGCAGGTTACAGGGTTTTCTTGCTTGTCGTTCATCAGATGTGTTTGGATGAAACTCTCACCACCGTTGAACGCTCTTTATCCCCCCTCTTTTCGGCAAACTTGAAAAAGACAGGCGCTGGCTCGATCGTTGATAAGTCAGTAGGGCGGAATGGGCGATATGGATCCCGAATTAAGACTTTTTCCATTCTGATGAACATGAGTTGGGACTACGGTTAATATTGAGGCCTGTGAGGTTGAGGATTGAGAAACAGGAGGTGTCGACGCAGGGGGAGAGGGAGGAGGGAGGAAGTGGATTGAGACGCAGCTGACTGGTAGGAAGGAGAAGAGGTAATATGGGGAATTAGTTTACTCCCTAGTTTCGCCTTTTACGAAATCTGTTTGCGACCTTCGACTTACATAATTTACGTGATTTTCTTTGATGTTTTCATTGTCTTTCTCATATTCCTGTCAAGTTGCTTTCCCCCACAATGTTTTTTTATCACGCAATCTGAAGCATCGTTTGTTTCCGTGTCTCTTTATATATCTTCGGCTGATTTTTCGTCCGGTTCGCCTTTTAAATGATGTGAGCTCGCATGACTTATGAGGAATATTTATTCTTTTTATTATGTTTATGCATGTATGTGTTGAATTATCTAGAGAAAAAGAAAACATAGTTTGATACACGAAAATTAGGTAGGAGAGAAACAAGTTCAAAAAGGAAAAGAAAGGAAAGTAAAAGGTGCTTTTGGCTGGAGGGATTTGGGATTGAGGGTTGAAATAGCTAATCACTTTTCTATTGTCGTTTAAAGAACCTCACTTGCTCCTAACAAGCTTCAATGTAGGCATCGACAGCTGTCCCGCAACACCAAATCCGTAACCTTTTCATAAGCATCGGCAACTTGGCGTGGGACGTAACTGCGGCCGCATAGGTCAACTTTTTGCCAGGAGCAGTGGTGTAGAAGTAAACTGCTCGCCCTAAAGATTCTCATGAGATGACTGGAAGAAAGAAAGTGTGTAGCTTACGAAACCGTTGGCCCAGCGTTCTTGTAGGAGACGTAGGCGGGCTTCACGTTGGAGGTTTTGAGAGCGACGACGGAATTCGACGGAGGCGGGGGTTTCGCGAGGCTCAACGAGCCAGGAAGTTCGGATCGCAGAAAGGTTGACGGTGGTGGGTGGTAGAAGCGGGTAGTGGAAGTCATTGTGGAGATGGTACTAGAGAGTCGACTTTTTTAGAAGAAAACGCTTCGGTGTTGAGATCGGAAAGTGCTACTGATGTTCTTTGAGGGTGGTTTGATAGAGATAACTGTACTGCTATTGCTTTCTTGAGGGGTGACTTGAAACTGGAAGGGATATCGATGGAGTTGGGCTTAAGTAAAGAGTGGTATGATATATTCGGCTGATGCTTTTTAAACAAGACTCAAATGACACGTTAAGAAGTCTGAAAAGCAAAGTACCGATAAAGCGACCTCAGTTGCGCTTCCATTTCTTGATTCAGGATCGACGCACTCCTCAAAAAAAAAGGCCACAACGCGGCAATCCTAACCATTTCAAGCGTCGCATTGGTTTACATTCTCGACTGTGTTGATCGCAAGATCATCACACAGCGTTGAAAAGGGCCACCACGTCCTTTGTTCCGTCTCGAAAGTCACGGGTATAAAAAGTCGAACGTCTCCCCCGTTATCGAGAACAATTTTATAACCAATCTTCTGAACTGCAAAGTCCAATGCCGTCACCTCAAACCCTCAACTTCATTACAATGGACAGCATCGCTACCCTCAACAGCACAGGAAGTGGTTTGTTTTTTTTTTCATACTACAATCTAAAGAAACCAAAACAGGTAGGTATAGTCTCTGCGTTATTCCATTGTCGGTTATCTTTACGCGAATATCTTAGCTTTATCGCGTCTCCACCTCATTTCGTCCTTTTCGAGAAGCAAGTGCATTCTGGACAAGGCTGATTTAATAATAATATATGAAAATCAAAAAAAAGAATAATAAATAAAATAAAAAGCTTCATTACAATCAAACAATTATGTCATGTAAACATGAAGTCGTTGCGTCTTTCTTTCTAAATAAACCGTCAACGCAACGATACAAAAGATCAAAACACGTTTTCTCGTTATCAACAAAATCAAAAGTAAAATACAACACAAACCCCCAAAATCATGTTTGCGTTGTTAACGTGTCGATATACTATATATTTCTAGTTCCCAGCAACACACTCCTCCCCCCACAAAAACAAACAAACTCAACACCCCCCAAAAAAAAAAACAAAAAACTACACGCTCTTCTCAAAAAATCACCTTGTATTAGGTAGTGGCACTATGCCATCATCCGCTCCCATCGTCGTTGTCGTCGTCGTCCCCGCACTCGGTGCAACCCCCGCATACTTCATCCCTCAATCTTTCTTAATTTCGTGCTAACTTCAATTCTTTCTTTTGGCTCCAATTCCTACCGCCTCATCACCTACGGAATCATCGCCGTCCTCATCCTCATGATTATTGCCGTCATTTGGCTCAAATTCTTTTCATAAACAATAACCTCGATATATCTGTCGCTTTTCTCCGCCCACTCTTCCATGCTCTTCAAAAAAATCTTTCTTTCTATCCGACTTTGTTTTTGTTTTTTTAATATAGGCATCATCTTGTGTTTTTTTTTGTGAACTTATGATATATTGTGAATATGATTATTTTATGTGTTTTGGTTAGATGAAAAACAGGCAGGTTACAGGGTTTTCTTGCTTGTCGTTCATCAAAACGTCTCTGGGATGAAGCTCTCACCACCGTTGAACGCTCTTTATCCCCCCTCTATTCGACCAACTTGAAAAAGACAGGCGCTGGCTCAATCGTTCATAAGTCAGTATGGCGGGATGGGCGATACGGATCCTTATTTTACAAACCTCATTTTAATTTACGTGATTTTTCTTTAATGTTTTCATTGTCTTTCTCCTATTCCTGTTATATTGCTTTCCCCCCAAAATACCATTTTTCACGCAAATCTGAGGCATCGTTTGTTTCCGTGCCTTTTTTTTTATATATCGTCGGCTGAATTTGTCGTCCAGTTGTCGCCTTTTGAGTGAAGTGAGCTGAATAACGTTGAGGACTTAAAATGTCGCATGAATTATAAGAAATATATATTCTTTTATTATGTTTATACATGTATTGTGTTGAGTTATCATGAGAAAAAGAAAACTAAGTTTGATACACGAAATTAGGTAGGAGAGAAACATGTTAAAAACGGAACAGGAAAGTAAAAGGTGCTTTTGGCTGGAGGGATTTGGATTTGAGAGTTGAAATAGCTAATCACTTTACTATTGTTCGTTTAAAGAACCTCACTTGCTCCTAACAAGCTTCAATGTAGGCATCGACACCTGTCCCGCAACACCCAATCCGTCACCTTTTCATAAGCATCGGCAACTTGGCGTGGGACGTCACAGCGGCCGCATAGGTCAACTTTTGCCAGGAGCAGGTGGTGTAGAAGTAAACTCCTCGCCCTAAAGATTCTCATGAGTTGACTGGAAGAAAGAATGTGTTAGCTTACAAAACCCGTTGGTCCAGCGTTCTTGGGAGACGTGGGCGGGCTTCACGTTGGAGGTTTTGAGGGAGCGACGACGGAGTTCGACGGAGGCGGGGGTCTCGCGAGGTTCGACGAGCCAGGACGTTCGGATTGCAGACAGGTTGATGGTGGTGGATGGTAGAAGCGGGTAGTGGAAGTCATCGTGGAGTAGGTACTAGAGAGTCGACTTTTTTTTGAGAAGAAAACGCTTCGGTGTTGAGATCGGAAAGTGCTACTGATGTTCTTTTGGGAGGGGTGGTTTGATGAGATAAAAACTGTACTGCTATTGCTTTCTTGAGAGGGGTGACTGAACTGGAAGGGATATCGATGGAGTTGGGCTTAAGTTTGAAGAGTGGTATGATATATTCGGCTGATGCTTTTAAACAGAACCCTCACAATGACACGTTAAGAAGCTGAAAAGCAAAGTATCCGATGAGACGACCTCAGTTGCGCTTCCATTTCTTGATTCAGGATCGACGCACTCCTCAAAAAAAAGGCCACAACGCGGCAATCCT
>JAHLKC010000127.1:0-119299 GCA_025449115.1 Chytridium lagenaria
ATGAAAAAAAGTGTTGGCGTGATGTTAGTGACCAATAAAAGCATTTGTAGAGAAAGATTGTTTAATGCATGGAAATGATATTATTTATGTTAAAATCGTTCACTCTATAGATAAATGGCGTAACTCTCCAACCATAATGCCCGTATAACTTAAAGAAAATTTGTAACTTCTGACGCTTGTACGTCGCTCAATGTTGACAATTTGATGGAGGGTAAAAACGGTTTTGAGATCGTCGCAACAAGGCCTACATTTCATATTAAGTCAAGTCACACAAAAAAATCGATAACCCTGTGGGGACCCCCATGTACCCTAACAAAGATGACTATATTGCTCAAGGCGCCAGCTCCTCGGCCGACTATACAAATATTTGTCAAGTCGGTCACGCAATTTTCGGAACTTTATGATAAGCTGAGAAAAGTGTTTGGCTTGCTTTTGATGAAATCAGCCTCAAATGCAGCTCTTTAGGATCGATATTGCGGCATACTGTGGTAACCACAGTATGCCGCAATATACAGCATTTTACTGCAGCAGTATATTTAAGCGCGCGGCACAATGCTGTATATTAACGCATACCGTGAAATTCTTCTCCGTTTAATTTTTTATAATGGTGATGGTTGTTAACGTTTAAATAGGCTTTGGGATTAGCGAGCTGAAAAGATTAAATGACTACTACATTGTTGGCGTCGGAGGTTCAAACCTACAGACCGCAGCTGCACAGAATGACAGTCTTCAATTAATGATGCATGAAAACAATGCGATACAAAGGACCATGGTATCCAACTTCACGTTTTTACACAAAGCACAGGACAAAATGAAAGACAGCTTCGAAGCATCGCTTCTTTCATTTAAAAGTATATTGGACGCATTCGACAAGACGCTCACTGATATTGCCAAAAAGCTGGATTCGTCATTTGAAAGTGGCAGTGGTACGTCTCAATTTGAATATTGTTTTTATTACATTTGATTTGGTTCGAGTCTGGAAATAAATTAATCTAACCATAATAAATTAAAAAGAGATACCTCCAAGGGTCAGGATTGCCCCTGTTGAACACCAAACTATTCCTGATAACAGCTGGACTTCATCACGTGTGTCAAGGCCATTACCTCGCTTTTCGGAAGACTCATTGCGGCCTCGCCGATCCGAACGCATTCGAAAATCACCATAACTCTCGGAGTACTTCCAGATATTGTTATTATTTATTTAGTCAAATTTATTCTTATTTATATATATTACATTTAAAGATCAGCGTGGTGAAGGTGCGCGTGAGCCCGTGCATCTCGCGCCTTCATATTTATTTACTGTTGTTATTGTAACATAAAAGATTAATTTATATATATTATTTTATTTCATATGTTAATATTCTCTATTATTTTCTTATTACTAAATATCTTCACCCTTCTTATTATTCATATATATTAAATGTATTTTCATTGCAAAATAGAATGTGTTTACTCTTTTATGAAATAGATTCTTTCCTTGACATTTTCTTCCCTAAATATGTTTCCTTATTCTTTCATGTGTTTTGCTTTACTGTTTCCAAAGTCAATCAAATAGTAGTTTCAATTGTTTGTCTGTTTCTCTGTGTGTTTAAACCTTTCATGTTATTATATTTTTGGAATTTACTCATGTCCTTTTTTTTGGGGGTTTCTATAAAGTACTTAACCTTCTAACCCACCGGCCCTTATAACATCACGTTATACAAATGATGGGGAGGTTGGTGCATAACTCTTAGACCCCCACTAACCCTAAACCCTTCTCACACCCAGTATTATCAGAGTTGTTGAAGGTAAATGATGGCATAGACTATATGCTGACATAGTTTCTTCCTTCATCCTTTTATTTGTTGATGTATGCATTCCAAGAAGCAGCCTTTGAATAAGGTTAGAAGAGATGTAATAAAAAAACCTATTAATGTAAAATAAAGAATCTTTAAAGGATGCAACTTAATTTCTCATCATATGACCTGAGCATAGAAGAAATCTCACTCCTGTCTTTACCAATGGTGTATGATCTTTTACCCAGTCTCTCTTGAGGATGATGGGGGATGAGATAATTTGGCTAGATTCTGGGGCTCTGGCCAATTCTGAGGAGTGCGTTGAGAGGGACAGGCAACTAGAAGTTCATTGACTAAAACGATATCAACATTCTTAAAGCCTGGATAGTCTTGTTTAAATCCAGTGAGGAGGTCTTTAGAAAGCTACATGTACCATGTGTTTGTTAATAATTCCATCCATAATAGAGAGTGAAAGAATGAGGATGACAAGTGTAGCTGCAGGGGACTGGTGTGGTATAAACAGAATTACTGACTGATTGGGTAGCTGAACCTCTTGAATCAAAGTGGGTGGAGTAGAGAGAGGGGTGGTGAATAAATAATGATTACACTAATAATATTATTAATTATAATATTTATAATATAAATATAAATAATATATATTAATAATATTCACAACAGGAGGACGTTGGGAATGGCGACACTCGCCTTTTGGGGATGCGCTCAATTATCAAAAGTAACAACATCAAAAAACCACCCCAGAGAAACTGTTGCATGTCGGTCACATCCGAAAACATCTTTGAGACAATCGACTAACGGCTTACACCTTTGAACTTCCTGACCAAAAACTTCAACAAAAACCAGCTCCAACATATATTCCTACAACACCCTAAGTGATTCTCTGGATGGCACCTCAGCAATTTGTGAACTACTCCTGGCTCTATCTTGACGCTCACCCAAGGGTTGACGACTACAACCAAGAAAAACTCTGGGAACTCCCTTCAGGGAAGTTTGCCAATACCGCTTGGTTAAAACAGGAAAGAAAACAAAGAGCAGGAATATCTGTTGGAGAATCCAGCTTTTGTAGTGGAGGAACATCATACTACCTCAAGAAGGGATGGGCATATGAGGAAATTCAGAGATGGGTACTAATTTTGAATTTTTGTTTGTCTGCCAAAAAATTATTAAGCAAAAATCACTCCCTTCTCATAGAATGCCTCAAGTGGCTCTCAAGGATATTAAATTTGAATGTCAGTTCCTCTGCCAAAAAATTAATCAGCCAAAAAATATATCACCAAAAAAAGTAACAAGAACTCTCACACCCACAAAAAGAAAACCCCCCAAAATAATCAAAAAAATTAAGGCATTATAAGCCAAAACGAAAACAAATCCATTCAACATTAACTTTATAATCCAAGTTTAATATGATCCAACATAATTAAAACCGCGAAAACCCAAAGACACGTAATCCTGTAATTGATAAATTAAGAAACCCACCGCGTGATCATTAAAATCTTTCAACTTTCCAATATAAAATGAGGAAAACCGCAGTCAAAACTAATAGTGTTGCACTGTCACCGTCAACTGCCAAAGGTCTGTAATTCATTTGCTTTCCTCAGGAGAGAAGTTCCCGTAGACAGCCGTCCTGAACTTTGCTGTTTCTCTTTAAAGTCATTGATCCGATTGGTCATGGTCAATGCGCCTCAACAGCTGTCAGTTGGGGACTTTTACTAACACTTACTCTTGCAGAAGAGCTTTGCCAGCCTCAATCTCTTGATTACAAGAAAGAAAAACATGTAGATGCAGTATCCTTTGACTGCAGGGGTCGCATGTTGAGTGACGGTGTGGATCACTACCATCATTATTCTTTGTTTTGATAAGTAGATAAATAAAGGCAATGTTCTCCCGCCAAACTCCAGTACTCAACAAAACTCACACTAACAGCTCTCAACGTCACCAAAAATACAACCATCACTTCAAGATGAAACGTTCCTGACCCGTTCATGACCATAAACATGCAACCAAGTGATGGACAAAGGCATACATCCTTGTGAACTTAGAATAGACATTTATATAATTAAGGGGATGGGCAAGAAAAGCCAAAGAAACATCAGAACAATAAACAAAAAAGAGAAGCAGTCGGATGATCGAGGGATGATGTTGCAAGTCAAAGGGTGTATATGGATGTGTGTTGGAAGTCAAAGGGTGTGAAAATGTGATGGATGTGTGTGTGATGTGGGGGTGTTTAAATGATGAGAAGAATGAAGAGGAGAAAGACGAGAACTGAGATGAGGATGGACATTGTCCATTGTTGTTTTGAGTCTAAGTGAATGGCGTTTGATGCTAAAAATGTTGAAGTTTAGAATACCTGCGTTGGCGTCCATTACTTCTTTCATCCGCTTTAGTCCCATTTGGAGTTTTCCTGCCGTTGTATCAACGCCGGATTCAAGGTTGTTGAGCAGTCTATGTTGAAGAGGTGTTTAAAATAAAGAAACCATTGTAACAAAGACAAGGAAGTTCAACTCACCTTGCTTGATCATCTAGTTCCCTCCTTATCACAATAGCAACCTCCTTCAAGTTACCCACAGTCCCATAACATCTTCAAGCTGCGCATCTTGATCCCTTAAAATCTGCTCCTAAAATCCAGACTCGTTTCAATAAACTGTTGATTTGATTGCCTTGCTTCCTCGTCTTGCATCCGTCCAAAGATATCCAGCCTACTCTTCCCACCAAACAATGCATCTCTGTCGTTCTGAAATTGTTTTAGGGGGTGATGTCCGTGATGGCGGATAAGTGGTGGACCCATTCAACGTTGACGACGACAAAGCCCCCGACGATATCGGTTTCGGATGCTTCAAGGCCGATTTCATCTCACTCACTTTTCTGCAAGCTGTCGCCACAAAGGTCTTTCGTGCTGCAATTTCCTTTCCGTCCAGACGGACTTGAAAACGGTTGGATTCAACCACGCGGATGGTTTCAGAGAGACCTTGAAGGTCTTCTTCTAATGAGATGATGGTTTCTTTGAATTTGTCGGTGAGCCTTGTGTCTTCAGAATCGGAGGTGATGAGGTTGGAGTCGGAGCCCCAGCCTGTTGGGGTTGTACGGAGGGTGGGGAGACAGTCAAAGACTTGGAGGGCCGTACCCAGGGTGACTTTGACTTTGCTGTGGTAAGGTTAGAATGCATGCATGCAGATGTAGAAAATGAATGAACGATGGTCCACTTACTCTTTGACAGAGTAGAAGGGATCCTCCATGATGCTGGGTGATGGGCATTTTGTGAATGGATGGTGAAACAAAAATGTCAGCAGCCCCTACCCCCTAGTCTCAGAAATGCATCACCACGCATTACCAAGATGACGGTTCAATATATCCTTTCATGAACGATCTGCATGATTCACTTTCCTTATTTATTTCTCTACCACATATGTTGTCAACAATACAGCAACAGACATGGTTCTCCAACCAGACCCTCAAAGGAATCATGCAAATAAGGCGTGTTTCTAACTGCTCATACCTTCTTAGAAGTTCATCTTGGTCTACATTGTGGTCTCCCCCGGCGGTGCCATCACCTGAGCACCTGCTGGCAACATTTGATACACTATAGATAATAAAAGGGGTTGGTGAAAGCTCAGCCAGAGGCTGGCCTGAAGCAAGAGGGCCTTCTAGGTCTTTGAGGTGAACGCAATTCTATTTATCTTTCTACCAATAATAAAACAATACAAAAATGGGGAATTAAATAACAACAACAGGCATCTCGACCAACGTGGTAGCATGTCATAAATTGGCATACCACGTCGACCGCCCTTCCTTCTATAAAAACCTCTCTCGTATCTATGGGGAAAAACTATGAAAAACCCCGAAAGGGAAAAGAACAGAACGGGAGCAAGGAAATAAGAATAAAGGCACGACGTCGATATAAGCGACGCATTCATGCCTCTTGGTGAGGTTATCTTATAGTCTCACATTATCCAGTATTCCCGCAGTTGATGGTAAGATTATCACTCCTATCATGATGGCGTCGCAGGGAGAAACCGCATTGCAGACCAAGATGAACTTCTACAAAGGTATGAGCAGTAGAAATACGCCTTATTTGCATGATTCCTTTCGAGGGTCTGGTCAGAGAATCATGTCTGGTGCTATATTGTTGACAACATATGCCATCCCGATGTTTGGAGTGGGAGTAGCGGCACTTAACAAGTCTGTGGATGGATGAGACAACAGAAACAACACTTTAAAATGGTTATAAGGAGCAGTAACGGAGACTTGACACATTCCTTTGGAGCGGGATGGAATCCCTTCTCCTAGAAACCCTTTCCCCTCGTCACTTTGGACTAGTTATGAGGCATTTCCCTTATTTTCCCCCTTCTACTAACGATCAGAACGAAACACAAAGCACAGCACCCAAATCCTTGCATCCCTTAACGGATGAGTAAGACTTTATTCTCGACTCTGGAGTACATTCAGAGAGCTAGTATCGTCACCTACAATGTGGTTCTCTACCTCTGTATGTCAAGGCTTAGCAGAAGAGGCCACTAGAGAGAACTTCACTAAGTTCCCTCACCTTCAACTCAGACTATAAGCGTCTCCGCTGACGGCATACTGATTTTTGTTGAATATCTCCATACCCATTGCCCCATGCTAATGACATAGCTTTGGATAATCACTTCATTGCAGTGGTATGCATCATTCTACTAATTAAGCTGTAATACGTCTACTAAATAACTACTATTGAATTAATACATAAAGTCCCGCCATAACCCTCTTGAGGCTGGGAGATCTTGTTGGACTGACTTTGGTAAAAGTGTCGTGCGAGATATTATCCAGTCGTGGCGAGATTGTTAAATGAGGAAAAACTGCTTCAAACTGGTGCGATGGAAACTCCCTTTGCATCGTTTATGCAGCAGATTCCACCGCTTTCAAAGGCTCGTCGGTCTTCAAAACATTGCACGGTGTCTTTTGACTACCTTAACTTCTTCTATTTCATAGTTCTTGAATCTTACGTGGGTCCTGCTGGTATACGCCTCCACCACCGCGTACTGTTCTGCCCTTTTCCTTTACTTGACTGATCCATACTCCATCGAGGTAATCGTTCCATTGAAAGAAAACACTCACACTAATATAGATGCTCGTTGATGAGAACAATATTATCTCAATTGTTGCTCGGGTGTATCTTGATTGTAATTCTCACCCGTCATGCGGCCTTACCCTTGACCACTCAGTACATGTCTGTACTCTTCCTGATTGATATGATGTAAAAGATTAATTTATACTCATGAACCTCTTTCTTTTTAAGCGAAATTTACTTGCCTATCTCTTTCATGTAATCATAGAAATTACGGACAGTGCTTTACTGCTGGCTGCTGTCTACACTTGCCCCAAGAGATCCTAGCGAAGCCCTGATGTTAATAACCAGTTGGCGGAAACCCTCTGGACTTGTCGCTTCAAGTGTGGAGTAATTAAAAAATAAGTTCTTGCTTTGTATGACAAAGTTTGGACCAACGAAATGAGGACAAGATCATCGAGGATCGTTGGTTGGATGAGCGATGAACACCGATCGACCACTTAAATCTGTGAGGCTCACGGACCTTGTGCCTGGAAAAGGCACCTTTACCTGCTTCTGTTTTCCTCATCAATCGGGGCCAACCTCTGACTCCTCCCTATTAATAACTTCCGATTCCGTTGCTCTTTTATCCAAAAGAAAAGTCCTCCTTAACTAGAAAGAGGCCTTCATCCATCGGATTTTTTTCCATTTCATCTCTGCTGGTTACCGTCATTGATCAGCCCAGACACCACTTTTTACCACAAGGCTCACTATCCAATCTCTTATCAATTCCACAAACACTACTGCTGTACATAAGACAGCATAGCACAACCACCAACACAATATTCTATGCGTTCAAGCTCCCCATCATCAGGTCCAGCCTTGGTCATTGAATACTCCTCCAACTCCAAACAAATCCTCGCAAAAGAACCTCAAGGCCCGCAACACACCTGGAATCTCGACCAACTCAAACAAGACTGCAAATCAACCGTTCTCAACGCCTTCCACAACACTTCCTCAAACCCAGACCGTCTCACCTACGCTCTCGCCGGAAAAGTCTTTTCGACCACTTCACCGTTACCTTACGGCGGGAAGAAGAAACCAGGGTTTTTTTGCGTTTGATGGTCAGACTGCTGACGATGTGTTGGACTGGATATTGTTGAAGGCGGTGGAAGCGCCGAGGAGAGGGAGAGGGAAGAGAGGGATCTTACCGCCTGGTGGGGCGTTGAGGTATATCGTTGACCAGGTGAATCATTTGTTGGAATGGCAGAGAGCGGCTGGGAAGGATATGATTGATGATGCTGTGTTGAGAGGGTTGTCGCGGTCAGGTCATTACACAAACTATGAGACTGGAAAGACGGTGATACCGCAGCATCTGAGGGCGAGGAGTCAAGAGAGGACGGGCGCGATCAAAATCGTGGAGTTTACAAAGAGAAAGTTTGTGACGTTGACCATGCAGGGACGACCGGTGAGGGCTGTTAGTACTGCGAGTGGGGAGAGGAAAGAGGTGTCTGAGAGTGAGTCTAGATCGTCAAAGATGAGTGTTGTGGGAGGAGGGTCGGAAATTGGGAGTGGACGTGTGAGAAGGCACTCGTCGCCATTGTCGTTGAATGAATCCTCTAATGGAGTAATGTCGGTTGATCATAATCGCGCCACGTCATCAAACTATGAAAGTTCAAGAAACGGTAACATTTATATTCGTATTTATGTTGTATGCTTCTTATATTTTTTTTATTGTACTTACTCTGTTATATATATAGACGAACAAGACAATCAAACTCCAAAACAAAGTCGTCCTCACGCTTCCACTTCCACTCGTCCTCGCACCATCTCTTCATCCACCAAATCATCCGTCCACTCTACCATTGACCACGCATCCACGCAAAAACCACCATCGCCTCATGTCATTTCCCCTCCACCCGCCATCCTCGCCACCCAAACCGTCACTAAATCCGTTGACTCTTTCTGTCGTCTGACCGACCCCGTCCCCATCCGAAGAGCGTCCGCATCAGAAGGAACCCTCACTCACCGCGAACAAGAGGACCGAATGGCTTTTATCGAAGGCACGGAACGTCCTTCATGGTCATTAAAACGCGCTTGGGGTGACGTTCCATGGGCTGTGGAACCTAACATCATACCATCCACCAACTCACCGTCATCCACTTATGGTTTTCCACGTTGGGCACCATCAATATACCCCCCTGTCACCGTCCCACCACCGACATACATGCCACCCACCTACCACCCCATCCCGTATCGTCCGCACCCAACTGAATCTCACCGTCCAGACGCGGAACGACTCGCGGCTTTTGGAGAGAGCCGCTGTGGAGCTTCGACAGTCGATTGAAAGGAGGGAGAGGGAGGTGGGTAGTGTGAGGAATCGCGAGATGGTGATTTTGTCAGAGTTGGAGAAGACGAGGGTTGAGAATGCGAGGTTGAGACAGACGATGATGGGGTTGATGAGAAATGGGGAGGGGCAGCAACAGGGTGGTGTGTTGGGAGTCATTGAATACCGTTTGTTTTGTTGTTTTTTTTCGTGTTTATATGGTTGTTTTTTTTGTACAGGGATATTTGCGGGAATTGGATACAGAATGAAAAGGATATATCTTTTATTTATTTTTAGTGGTGACTGTCTGATTGTACCTGTATAATTTTTGGTTTTTGTTTCGGCTTGAAGGGGATTATGAAATCCGGGTTTACAAAAAGGATTTGAGCATGTATAGAAAACTTTTGAATAAAGAGAATGTAGCTCTTTTAGCGATTTGTGTTTTAGGAATGGATAGATAGAGAAGTTTTGACGACATTTTAAATCATCGTAGTTCAATATTGTTAGAAGCTCAACTCAATGAACGTTTCCAAGAAATTAAAAGTACATATGCTCAAAAATATTAGAATTTCATTCCCAAGCTCTTTTTATTGAGGAGTATCAAGTAAGCTTTTACCAACCCTTTCTATGAAAGGTTGTTATGAAGATAGGTTTCTTTCACGTAATGAAAGGAACATGGAGGGATCCTTGCTGGTCATTGTGGATGATTTTAACGTTGTTGACACAACAGATGCATAGAGTCTTTTTATGAAAGCTCTAAGGAGAATGTGAATCGTAGGAGTCTTTGCATTTTTGAAATGGGTAAACTTCAGAAGGCAATGAGGGGCACTTAGGAGTTGGGTTTCTCTTTTTTTTTATTTAATTTCCTATATACAGAGCTTCAAGCAAATATTGGTTGAGGGAATATGGTAGCGAAGAGCTAGGGTAAAAATGACATGGTAAAAGCTAGTGAGGGGAAAAGATGCGGACTCAAGTAATGGCAGGGAACGTGTTTACTTGGAGTTCTGGTACTTAGTGACGGCCTTGGTACCCTCAGAGACGGCGTGCTTCGCGAGTTCACCGGGCAAGATGAGACGTACCGAGGTTTGAATCTCACGGGACGAGATGGTGGACCTCTTGTTGTAAGCCGCAAGCTTTGACGCCTCTCCCGCAATCCTCTCAAAGATGTCGTTGACGAATGAGTTCATGATGGACATGGCCTTGGCAGAAATTCCGTACTCGGGGTGGACCTGCTTAAGGACCTTGGAGATGTAAGAGGAGAAGGTCTCCTTCCTCGACTTCTTCTTGGTCTTGGAAGAGTCCTTGGTCTTCTTCTCGGCGGTCTTTGCGGGAGCTTTACCGGCGGGCTGAATGAAATAAAAAGTGAAGGAAGGGAAAGTTACAGGTAAGTATTGGTGATGGCGGGAAAGTCAAAGAGGATGGGATGTAATGGCGAGTGTCAGGCAAGCAAACGAATTCGGACTGTAATTAATTAATTACCTTCTTCTCCGCGGGGGCCTTTCCTCCTTCCTTGGGGGCATGTTGAATGAGTTTGGGGTGGTTGTTTAGAGAGATGTGCTGTGGATGTGTTGTGGATGGACTCGAGAGAGTTCCTGAAGCTGTGTCTGAATAAGTAGTATGAAATGACGGAGGGGAGCTCCCTGGTATTTATACCCCCCAAGCTCCTTTTCGAAAAAAAACAATAATTTTAAAAAAGGAAATACTGCATTTCGATTGGCTCAAGTTTTCTTCATAATAATAATAGGGCAGCCCTAAAAATTTGCATTTCAAAATACAGAAAAAACAAGAATATTTATTAACAAAGAATAATCTTTGACGAATGTAAATGACGATAGCTAAAAAGATGCACTAAAAATGTAAATGTCGCTGAAATATGTTTATACATTTGAAAAAACTCTCTGGACGTGTGTGTATTGAAAATCGTGTATAAAATGCAAACAAATGATGTAGAAAAACAGTCGAAACCAACGTGTAAGTAATATATGTGTTGTTGGATATGCAATAAAAAGCTGTTGAATCTATAAACACTGGTATGAACTA
This sequence comes from Chytridium lagenaria, assembly GCA_025449115.1. Classification (NCBI taxonomy): domain Eukaryota; kingdom Fungi; phylum Chytridiomycota; class Chytridiomycetes; order Chytridiales; family Chytridiaceae; genus Chytridium; species Chytridium lagenaria. The sequence continues at coordinate 11,180 of JAHLKC010000127.1, forward strand.
TAAGCACCAAAAAATGAACAAAGTGAAACGAGGTAAAAAAAAAAAGACAACGCCAGCTAACAACAACATCAAGGTGAAAAACAAATTCGAAACTCTTGATCTCGCATCCTCCTCTGACACTAAACTCAAATCCGTGATAGCCGAAACAGGTAAAGCTGAAGCCGGGCCCTGTTTGGTTGACGTGGAGGAAGTGTGAGCTTGGCGGTATTTGTCGAACGTGGGGCAAGTGGGAAATGTGGATGAGACTTGGGGAGACTGTAAGTACGCGTGGATGGAGATGTTGGACTCAAAATGAGGGTGGATATGGAAGATTCTGGGCGCGTTGATGAGATGGTGGTGCGTTGTTGTTCGGAGGGGGTTCGTAGAACTGTGAAGAAGGAGTGTTCGAGGGGGTCGAGGGAGGTGTTGGCAGACAGAGGTGGGATGGTTGATGCTCGACGTGTGGGTCTGGAAATGGGAGGATGTATGGAGGTGATGGGTGAGATAATGGATGCAGAGGTGATAGCTGGAGAGGGTGGTGTTATGGATGAAGCGGTGTCGAGGATGATTCGATCCAAGTCACCGACCGAACGACGACGTTGGATTTTATTTTGAGCAAAGATGTTGGAAGTGATTCTATCTCTCTTGCCATCGTCCGCTGATAGGATTGATTCATCGTCATCATCAAGCGTCGATTCCTGTGGGTCCGATGGGTCTTCAAGTTTATGCCATTGACGGTTGGATTGACAGCCCCAGCAAAAGTAGACGGATGCGACAAAAAAGGTTCCTATTAATAATGTGACCGAGACACTAGCTATGACGGCGAGAATGATGGTGGAGGCAGTTGACTCATCCATAGTTTAGTTCAGGTGTTGGAGAGGTGGGGAGCTCCAACATGTCCTTATTATATGGCAAATCCCTTGTTGTTTTTTTTTTATTTCTTTTCTACGTTAGGTTTCAAATAGCGAGACATCGTGTGCGTGGTGGGTTGATGGGCGCTTTATCTCCAACACCCGTCCCCACCCTCGCTTCACAAGCGACATGATACTTTTTTCCATTTACGTTTTAGTAATGTGTGACGACATCACATTGGAAACAGATGAAACCAAAATAGCTTCGGACCATTAACGCCCTCTCTTGGAAATGTAACACACACACAGACTCACTCACACATTCGGCGTTACCCGACAGACGGCCATAAATCAACTTTCACGCCCCACGGGCTCATTTTCATCAAGAATCTGTGACAAGCAAACCCCTTTTTCATGATGTCGGTTTCTTGCAGAGCGGCAGTAAAAATAAAAAATACTTTAGATCTATCTAAGAGTTCCGCATGTCTCTCTGTACGTAGCCTTGTAAGTTCAGTCATGCTAAAGTTGGAAGGATTTTACTCACATCAATATAATTCATTTATTTTCAAAAGGAATTGCTTTAATCACGGCTGTGATATTCAAACTTAAAGAAAAGACCACCAAAATTGTATAGACAGCGGGTAAAAACACATCAAAATAACATCATACAATACAGTTAAGCATAACACAAGTCTACATATCCACTTTCCGTCATCACTCTATACTATTCTTTACGCCTAGCCTGCAGTGGGCTGGAGAACAGCAAAAGTACGTACATCTCAACTTACTTTCAAGAAAGTTAAAAAAAAAACCACGTAATTTCATTAAATAAAGTACACAAAAATAACAACGACCTATCTGGCCCCAAAGGAATTTACACATATACATACAAAAAGCAAAACCCAAAAAAAAAAATCCCAAAACAAACTTCCAAAAAGAAAACCCGTCAAAAAAAACCCCCCCCCTAGTTTAATCATAAACATGATTCGCCACCAAAATCCCGTCACAAACTGCAACAGCGCCAACGGAATCACCGAAAACGCAACCACATAAAACATTTTCATCGTCGTTTTCGCAAACTCCGTGTAAGGCCCTACACATCCACCCGGAAGGTCCGCGTTAACGCCTACAGGAGGTTGCGGTGTTATCGAGACCGGCATGGTGATAATAGGTGGCGGTGGAGCCGCAGGGAGGGTGCGTTGAGAAGAAAGGGTGGTGGGTGGGATAAAGGCAATACGGAAGTTATCGTGGTGGTGGGTGAGCTGGGGACATCACCAATGCCCGGTTCGAAATCGTCGTCCGAAATGGTATTTTCATCTTGACGTCGCTGAACCAGTATGGCGTTGACAAAGGGGGTGGGAAGATGTCGGCGATCCAACCCTCCAAACACCTCTTCCGTGGTGGTGACTGAAACAGGATCTTCAACAATACAGCAGAAGTCGTCGTTGTGGGCACTGTCTCCAGAGATGTCACGGCTGTCGATGGTGCAGCTATAACAACAGTCAACGTCGCTGGCGTAATTGGCGGAAAATCCCTCCCAGGATCCAACCGACATATCGGTCTCCCAGGATCCGACGACGCCAAAGAACGCGTCACCCCAGATCCTTCCACAGATCGTCGAATCTCCGTAGTATTCACTTCTTTAACACTTTCACCAATGGACCCACTCCACCAAGTAAACCAACCCCCACCTTGGTCAAATGAAACTTCCGCATCCTTCGGGAAAAAAGTCTCAACAGGTGCAGGTACCGTGCCAATCGTCTCCACAACAGGCGCAACAAAGAACGTTGTCGGGGAAGGCTCAAGCGGTATAGGCGCTGTAATCACAACCGGATCCGTATTTACAATAAAAGTCGACGTCACGGTTGGCTCAAAGCTTACCACCGTCACAGCAGTGGCCATCAAAGTCGTCTTTGTTCCAACATCACTCACAACCACTGCTGTTGAAACACTCTCCCCCGTCGCTACAACAGTCGTCGTCGTCGTAGCCGTCATCCCCGTCCCAACCCCCCAATACTCCTCCGCGCGATCCAACCCACTCATATACCCACAACACCCCAACCCCCTCTGCACAACAACCCTCTCCACGCCATTATACCCCTCCCACTCCCTCCACATAATCTCATCCCAATGCACGCGATTCAAGAACCGATAGGCCATATACCCTGTCGAGATATCCATGATGATACCAACGAGCCCCATGATGACGCTTGCGACAATCACTGGTTTGCGATGGAGGAATGCGCCAGCGTAGCCGAGGATACCTGTTGTGAGGAGGAGGACAGAGGTTGCTGTGGAGAGGATGAGGAGGGGACGGTTGAGAACGCGGAGGAGGGGGGCGAGGACGTAGTAATCGGTCCATGTGAAGGAGAGAAGGACGAGAGCGGCGAGGGCGACAAAAGTATACTATAAAACTTAAGTTTTCGTTCTCATATAAATGGAGTAAAAGTGGGGAGACTTACTAAACCGTTGAAATTACATAAACAACTTTACTTTCCCATCCTCATTAAATCCATACGTCTAACGGAACTCTTCCCAGTCCAAAACAGCTCTTCCCAAAACTCATTAAAGTCGGTTCCCGTTCACACGAAGGTCGTTGTCTGATTCTCCGATTAAATCTCCCCATATCTGTATGCGGGGTATCCCGGATGTCCGATGGGACTTGCACGTCTCGTCTTCGATCAGAGTCATCGGGACCCATGGGTTCCATGGATGATGTGGTGGAGTTGTCGTCATCGTTGGCGATGGTGGTTGGGGTGAGGTTGCTGCTGGAGAGAGAGGGGATGGGGTTGATGGAGGTGATCCAGGGGGAGGAGATGGTTGTTAGGGTGGTATGGGATAACGGGGGTTGGGTGAGATGGACTTGAGCGAGATGGTGGTGTGTCCGTCATGGTGAGGGTGTTGAGGCTTGATGGATTCTTTGATCAATCCAATGACTTCAACTTTTTTTTCATGGGGAGCAAAGCATGAAATGACCAGGGTTTACCTAACTTTGATAACGTTGCATCGACGGTTTTTGAAATCCTCCAATGCTTTGTAGTGATTGTAAGTGAAATCTCATCTACCCTTTCTAACAAACACAGACCGTCGCGGCACCCTTGACGTTCATCTTCCTCGTCCCTATGTTGATAGCGTAAGCTTCTTTCCACAACCTTCCTCCCTAATGCCCATAGATATCACGCGGTTTCACGGACATTCTTGAACGCATCCAGGGAGTTGAAACGGTTAAACTCTATCACAACATCCCCATCTACACGCAATTCTCGGAAACCCTTGTTGGGGCGTCAACGATTCGAGCTTACGGGAGTGAAGAGAGAAGTGCAAAACAGATGGATGTAAAGTGAGTTGTTTTTTTGGTTTTTTTTGGTCAATGCTTTTTCACGTATTAACGATATTCGCGGGGTAGGCTTAACACTAATAACCGGTACGAGAGGCATTGGAATGTTTTTTTGTTTTTTTTTGTTTTTTTTTTGTGGTCCTCATATTGTCTTTTAGAAATAACTTTTACTTGTGGACCGCCAATCGTCGGCTTAACCTTCAATGTGAGATGCTTTCCTCCATTTTCACATTCCTCGTTGGGTTCTTTATCATTGAATCAAGGATGAGTCCTGGATGGGCTGGCCTCACACTAAGGTACACATCCCACATCTCAAGCTAATACCTTTAGCTACGCCTTCCAATTGACCATGTACCTCACCAATCTCATTCGAAGCCACGGTAAAACCCCCCTCGCACACCTCCGTATCTAACTCATCTCATAGCTGAACTCGATTTGTCGATGAACGCTGTTGAAAGGGTACCCTACCCTCCTCCTCAACACTCCGTGTCTCACTTTTTTTTAATTTTTTAGATTGACGAGTACTGCACGATTGAACAGGAGCCCCCGTTTTAATTGAGGGAGTAGACCGCCGGAAAATGTGGGTGGAGGGTTTTTGTGTGATGATGGTTGACGTTTTGTTTTTGTTATATATATTAGTGGCCAGATAAGGGGATGGTGGAAGTCAGGGATCTTTCAATACGGTATAGCCTGAGACGCCATTGGTGTTGCGTAATTATCGTTTTCGGTGGGAGCGCATGAGAAGATTGTGTTGTTGGTACGTTGATCTTTCTAGCTGGCTCCCCTCTTCTTCATAGTTTAAATATAACTCACCGTCGATACCAATACGACTGCAACAACCAGGCCGCACAGGTGCCGGTGAATCCACCCTCTCTCTCGCTTCTTCCGCATCCTCCCCCTACACAACGGTTCCATTGTAATCGACGGTATCGACATTGACCGTATTGGTCTTCATGATCTCCGATCTCGTCTGACCATCATCCCGCAAGACCCTGTTTTGTTTGAAGGCACGTTACGCATTAATATGATCCATTGACGGCACATGATGATCAGCGGATCTGGGAGGCGGTTGAACGTGTGGGGTTGTTGGAGAGTATGGGAGGACGTGATGGAGAGGAGAAGACGTTTTCGTTGGATGCAGAGGTTTCGGAGGGAGGGAGTAATTCTCACAGGGACAGAGACAGTTGATTTGTATGGCTAGAGCTATGTTGAGGAATACGAGATTGATTATTCTGGATGGTATGTCGGTAACCGTCTTGATCTTTTTTAAAAAAACTTTCATATAGAGCCACAGCGTCCGTTGATGAACTTGCTGATTCCAAGATTCAAGAAGCTATTCAACAGCCTTTAAAGAAGGCACTGTCATCACTATTGCTCATAGACTCAAAACCATTATTGATTACGATCGTGTTCTGGTGCTTGATCAAGGTGAAATCATGGAGGTATGTAAGTTTTGAGTAAATATATGCTCACAATCTTATTTTTTATTTTTTTTTAGTACGATTCTCCTTACAATCTTTTGTTGAGACCTGCGGTCAACATTGGGTCAGGCCAGTTTCGAAAATGTAGTTCACCATTTTTATTATTTATATTTAATGCTCGGTATAAGGTCGAGGAGACGGGAGAGTTTGACGAGCTTTTTGATATGGCTAAACGCGTCCATGTCGAGAAACAGAAGTAACGAGAGGTGTCATGAAAAATTTATGCTTAAGAATGATATCGGTTTTAAACAAATTAAGAGCAATGCATAAAATAAAAATAGTGTTCAGAATCATGAAACCAGTTTTCAATTGTGACTTTTCTGCCCTTTCCAGTAAAAAACTCAAGAAACAACACCCCAACCCAAGAACGAGCCTCCACGCAAATGGAGAGGAGATATGCCGTATGAAAGAAAATCAGCTTTAATAATCTAACAAAAAGTGGACGTGGAAAACCAAACGCAATTACATTACGAACAAATAAATAAGTACAAAGGTAATCATAGATAAAAATGTTCGGGTTGCCCAAGACTCTTTTGTGGCATAGTACATAAAAAGCTAGGATTAGTCCATCTTGCCTGCATTCTCTCTCGCATGCAATTTTAAACGAGGAGTGAGTAAATCTTTCAATGGAAGTTAGAGCCTTGCGAGAGTATAGAATAAATCTCGCAAACTCTCACACCTCCTCAGAGACTATATGCGAAACATCCTATTCTCTTCGGCATAATTGAAGATGGAAGACGCTTTCCGGATTCCTTACTTCAGCGTCCATCAACACACAGCAGCAAAGATGCAATCATTCGGCAACAAGCATAGCAGCAAGATATCTATTGCTATACACCACTCTCAGCTTCTCTAGTCCGTGTCTCCTCACTCCCACCTACATGCGCCTGCCTAAACCCAATTGAATGCGCTCAACGTACCCTTGCAAAAAGTAGTATGGGCCGGGATTTGCAACAGCAGTGATGGCCATTGTTCTTCAAAATACAAACGAAATTTCTACGATATTTGGACGAAAGACTCGACACTTTGACTTTCATCGAATAAAGGCTTACCATGCGAGAGTATAAGCTCGTCGTTCTTGGATCGGTGGTGTGGGAAAGTCTGCTTTGGTGAGATACGATCCCGCTCTACTTGCGTCGTTGATCAGCCCTGTTGCCACTCCGCCACCTCTCGTGCTGCCATTATCTCTCTGCACAAATGTCTAAGGAGGAGTTGCAGTATACTGCCGGAGAAAACTCTAGTTTGGTGGCTTTGTTTATATGGCTAGTTGGTTTACACAGACTTGAAAAATATTGAGGGACAGTTGTGATGACTTGGGATGACACCACTGGAACTGATCTCAACACAATATTGATTCGTTCTTCGATGTTTAATACTTATCAAATTAACCCTTATCAAACTTCTTTTCGTAGACTGTGCAATCGTGCAATCTATCTTTGTCGAAAAGTATGAATCCGACATAGAGGACTCGTACAGAAGCAAGTTGAGGTTGACACAACTCAATGCATGTTGGAGATTCTTGATACTGCGGAACCGGTATGTTTTAATATAACCCTTTGGTTGTTTATGGTTTCCGCCATTTGATTTTGATTTATCTTTCTTATCTCACTCGTTTCATTTGCCCGCGATGTTTTTCAGAACAATTTACGGCAATGAGGGATTTGTATATGAAAAATGGACAAGGATTCGTCCTTGTGTACAGCATCACATCACAGGCAACCTTCAATGACCTTGTCGAATTCGGGAACAAATTCTGAGAGTTAAGACACTGAGAAGGTAGATGATATTTCTTTGCATTGCAGTAGTTTACCAGTCTTCCTACAGGTGCCGCTTGTTCTTGTCGGAAATAAGTGCGATCTTGAGGATGATAGGGTAGTCACGAAGGATCAGGGATCTCAACTTGCTGCAAGGTGGGGCAACGCGACGTTCCTTGAGACCTCGGCTAGAAAAAAGATCAATGTCGACGAGGTGTCTATGACTTGTGCGGCAAATCAACAGGACCATGCTGACAAGGTAAAAAACGGGCATTCTCATTGCTTTTTTGAGAAGATCGTTGAATTGTTTTTCGACAAAGTTAACTCTGCGCTTTATTATTCTCAGGACAAGAAGCCGAGGGAGAAGAAGAAGTGCACGATTTGTAAAGCACGAAGAGGCGCAGAATATAGGAGGCATAGATTTTGTGGACAGGATAGAGTTGGTTTATTTTAGGATGAACAATAATTCCTCCCTTTTCCAACTCTTTTATGAACTAGCCCTTATTCCAAACCTTTTATCTCCTACTTTCTTGACGATGCAAATGGATCGCGCGACTTTCTTGTTTTACTGTTATAACCTGATAGCTTTTTGTCTTGCCCTTACCATCCCTCTTTATTTTGATACCTGAAACCGTTTACTTATAACGAGACCCACCTTACTACCCAGACACCCGATTGCACCCGAGTCTCAACCCCTCCCCCACATCTTCATGAAGTGAAAAGCTTCTTTTCATCGCTCTTCATGGTTATTTCTCCCATCACTCATCTTTCGTGCATGTATTTGTTACCATCAGCCGTATGTCCATGGTTCCTCCCTCTTTGTTATAAGCTGTTCCCGTTTGTTGCTTAAAAATGGGATCGCTTCTTATTATCTTATGTAGCCTCCTGGTTGCGGTGCGTGGCAAGCGGGGATCTTTATTCGCCCCGTTGTTTTCCAACGACCGCCTCGTCTTATCTTTTTTATCTTATTTTGAGCGTTGGATTATTCTTTTAGATGGTGACTTTGTGTTGTTTTCTTCTTTTTTCTGTTTGAGTTCATACACATTGATATCTTAGTCTCATTTAATTTCTGTTGAGATTTATTGAGGTGTATGATTCCAGGATTCATCTTATTCACATTTCCGCTTACTTCATCGATGCTCCACATAGATGTTTAGCAATGTTGAAGCCTGAGGTTTGTCCAGTTCACCTGGATTGTCAGGGGGAAAAAAAAAAAAAAAAAATCAAAATTGCTGAGGAATTCGGTGGAGTCTTGCATCAACTTATAACCAGATCTTCTTCTTACTTTGACAACGATGCCCGGAAAGGGCCATACTCTCTCACATGGCGCTCGTCGAGCCGCATCTAAGAAGGTTGCAGGAGAAAATCCAGAAAAGGTTGAGGATGCGTCTACAGGAGCCCCGTCAGGCGCCAAACCCATTCGCAAGAAGCTTGACCCACGTATCCCTGCGCTCATCACAAACGGTGTTCAAAACCACCACCGCTCCTTCTTTATCCTCGTTGGTGATCGTGGAAGGATCAAGTTGTGACGTTGCATTTCTTGTTGTCTAAAGCGAGGGTGTCAGCTAGACCGTCAGTGCTTTGGTGTTATAAGAAGGAACTTGGGTTTAGCAGGTGAGGTGTTTCCTTTTGACGTGTAAGATTGGAACTAATGTGCAAATGGTAGTCACCGGAAGAAGCGAATGAACCAGATTAAGCGCCAGATTGAAAGGGGACAACGCGACGCCGACGAAGATGATCCTTTTGAGTTGTTCATCTCCTCCACATCTATTCGATACACTTACTCAAGGAGACTGAGAAGGTTCTTGGTCAGACTTTTGGGATGTGTATTCTTCAGGTTGGTCACCCCTTTTTTTTTTGATTTCACGTGCTTGAGATTGAGGTTTTAATTTTGGAATAGGATTTCGAGGCTTTGACGCCTAACTTGATGGCTAGGACTATTGAAACTGTGGAGGTGGCGGCCTTGTAATTATTTTACTCAAAACTATGGCATCGTTAAAGCAGCTTTACACTCTTACGATGGTGGGTTTACCTGTTCTCTTCGTAGTCAAGTGACTGCCGTCACGTCATATATTTTAAGTTTTTTCTTGCTTCCTTTGTTAGCTAAATTACTAAACTCGATGCTGATTCTTAGGATGTTCACGCTCGTTACCGTACTGAAGCCCACACCGACACCGTCGCCCGTTTTAATGAACGTTTCCTTCTTTCACTCGGCAACTGTGATACTTGTCTTCTTCTCGACGATGAGCTTAATGTCCTCCCCATCAGCGCAGGCCGTCACATTAAAGCTCTGCCCCGTACCGATATCGTCTCCCTCACTCCCGCCCAGCAAGAGCTCGCTGATCTCAAAGCCTCTCTCGCCGATACTCAACCCATCGGCTCCCTCGTTTCCGTTGCAAAAACCCTTGACCAAGCTCGGGCTATCCTCACGTTCGTTGAAGCCATTGCCGAAAAGACTTTGAGAACCACTGTTGCTCTTACGGCTGCGAGAGGACGTGGAAAGTCGGCGGCGTTGGGCGTGGCGATTGGGGCGGCGGTCGCGTATGGGTACAGCAATATCTTTATCACGTCGCCTAGTCCCGAAAACTTGAAGACCGTGTTTGATTTCTTATTTAAGGCATTTGATGCCTTGGGATATGAGGAGCATCTGGATTATGATATTGCAGAGCACGAACCCAGAGTTCCAAAAGGCTGTGGTTAGGGTTAACATTTTTAGGGCTCATCGTCAGACTATCCAGGTAATTTGGGACACCTTCTGTAATTCTTCTATATTCGTCGTTTACTTTGTCTCAGTAACTGATTTTTTCTTTCATAGTACGTCCAACCTACCGATTACGCTGTTCTTGCTCAAGCTGAACTCCTCGTTATTGATGAAGCCGCTGCGATCCCCCTCCCCATTGTTAAGAGCCTTCTTGGTCCTTACCTCACATTCATGTCCTCCACCATCAACGGTTACGAAGGCACAGGTCGTTCCCTCTCCTCAAGCTCATTGCACAACTTCGTGAACAAAGTGCCTCAGCCTCCGCCACTCAAAAAGTCACTGGTGGTGGTGGTGTTGTTGTCAACCGTGACGGCAAAGAGCGTTCCGACTCCGGTGACGCACCAGCAGCCTCTTCGGCACCTGCTTCGCTCCGTGTCCTCCGCGAAATTCGTCTTGACGAGCCTATTCGGTATGCCAATGCGGACCCTGTAGAATCGTGGCTGACCAAGTTGTTGTGCTTGGATGCTTGCAATCCTATGGCATCGACTTCATTGGCACCCCTTATGACAAAAGGGAATATGGGATGCCCGCATCCTTCGACTTGCGAGTTGTTTTATGTTAACAGGGATACTTTGTTTAGTTTCCACCCTGTAAGTGAGGCGTTTTTGCAGAGGATGATGGGTTTGTATGTGGCAAGTCATTACAAGAACAGTCCAAATGATTTGCAATTATTAAGGTGAGACTTTTTAGTTTGCTTACTTTTCTATTTTTGATAATTCCTTTGTGTAAAGAAATTGTACAAAATGCATGTGACTTACTATCCATATTAGTGACGCGCCTGCCCATCACCTCTTTGTTCTTCTCCCCCCTCTCGACAAAACTAAAGTTACCACCCTTCCCGAACCGCTTGTCGTCATTCAAATATGTATGGAGGGTAAAATCGCCCGCGGCACTGCCCTTAGCTCTCTCGCCAAGGGTATCCGTTCATCAGGAGATCTCATTCCCTGGGTTGTGGCTCAGCAGTTCCAGGACGATGAGTTTGCTAGTTTATCTGGAGCTCGTGTTGTTCGGATTGCTACACATCCTGATTACTTGGGGATGGGATATGGGGCTTTTGCCTTGAAGAAGCTTGAAAGAGTATTTTGAGGCGAAGGATGGGCAGTTTTACGGGAGATTTAGGTGAGGAAGGGACGGGGGGAGAAGAAGTTCGAGATGACGAGGGTTTCGGATGAGGATTTAGAGGTTAGTTTCTTTTGTGCAATGATATTTTTAAGTTTGTTTAATTTTTTTTCATGGGATCTAACTTTATCCTTTATTCAGGGTTCAAACCCTTCAAAGTGATGACATCCGTGTTCGCGACCCAGCTACTATGCCTCCTCTCCTTCTCCGCCTCTCCGAACGTCCCCCTACTGAGCGCCTCCACTGGCTTGGAGTCTCCTATGGTCTCACCCCCTCGCTCTTCCGCTTCTGGAAGCGCGCCGGCTACACCCCTGTGTACCTTCGTCAAACCACCAACGAGCTCACCGGTGAGCATACCTCTATCATGCTCAAACCTCTTCAGAGGGGCGGTGCTGAGTTGCAAGCACTTACCGGAGGTGTCAGACGTAAGACTGTAGACGATGGGTCTGTTACGACTGATGCATCCTGGGTCAAAGCATTCTCGTGGGACTTTAGAAGGAGATTTATTGAGTTATTGGGATTCCAATTCAAAAAGTTCCCGCCGATTGTTGTGATGTCGATATTGGAAATCATGCAAGGCAGAAAAGCCTGACAGTAGTGGTGAGTACTCTTTGACATTCTTTTGTTTGTTTTATTCCGTTCCTTTCATCTTGCATAATAAATTTAACTTATTTTCAACTATATAGCTACCATCAAATCTCGCCAAGATATTCGTTCGTTATTTCACCCCTTTCGACCTCAAGCGTCTTGACTCGTACACCAAAATCTTCTCGACTACCACGTCATCCTCGACCTGGTGCCCTGCCTTGCCCGCTTGTATTTTATGAACCAACTCGACCCTGTCGCCGAACTCGCTGGCGCCGACAACGGTAAACCCGATTCCAACCCCGCCTCCAAAGGCGTGCATCTCAGTCCCGTTCAAAGCGCCATCCTCGTCGGTCTCGGCCTCCAACACAAGACCTCGAAGAACTGTCCAGCGAGATCGACCTCCCCGTTTCGCAAGCTATGGCGCTGTTTGGAAAAGATTGTAAGGAAATGTTCGCTTCATCTTGCGGATATTGACGAACGCGGGGATTGCGATTGAGAGTGGATTGGTGGCGAATGTAGCGTTGGGAAGAAAGACGATATGGAAGTGGATGAGAAGGAGGGGAAGAGGGATTAGAGGATGAGGAGGCTTGGGATCCTACTGTTGTTGGGTTGGATGATGATTTGGAAGAGGCCGGGAATGAGGCGCTTGCGGCGTTTAAAAAGAAGCAGAGAGAGTTGATTAATGGGTTAGATTTAACTCAGTAAGTTTTTATTATCCTTTTTACACCGAGCTCTTTTCTTTGTTTTAAAACCATTCTAGGTACGCTATCAACGCTGGTGACGAGGACCTTAAGCGCGCGCTGGTACCTCTGGCATCTGGCTCCGTTGTTCAGGTTAGAAACACTGAATCGTCCAAGCGCAAACGATACGAGGCTGCCACTGGCACGGCTTCGGAATTGAATGCTGGGCGTGAGGGGAGAAAAGACTGGAGTTTTTGATTCGCAGGCTGCGAGGGGAAAAACAATGAAGTCCAAAAAATCTAAAGTGAAAAAGTAGAATTGCTGATGTTTGTCGGCGTTGATGTTGGTTTGGAGTTTCGATAAGTTATGCGTTTTTTGTTTTGTTTTTCTACTTTTGTACAGGCGCATAGCCTTATTTCTTTTTATTTTGGTCGGTTGAGAGTGCTTGTTGTGAACAAAGGGAGTGGTCACCTCCATTATTATGAAACAAATTTGAAAGTTTTTACGTTTTGAATATTCTTACAATAAAAGGCTACATTAATCATTGACGAATAGTACAACACACATTGTAAGTTGATTTTGACGTGTGCGCGAGCTTTGCCCTTCATGCAACAGCTTTATCCTTTTTCTTCTTAAGCACGCCCGTCATGAGCCTCTCTCGAAAGCCGCCCACCAAGGCGTTGATTGCGACATGACCGTTGACGAAGATGTCTCTATCTTAGTTCCCAGCTTTAACGGCGCTCTCCCATCGCCATCAATCTCCACCTTCGTATACTTTGGCACCACCCTCGTCGTAGCTTTCCTCGACAATATCCATCCCGTACTCCTGGTCATATTTGGTGTCGCACTCCCCGACGAATGCTCTGATCCTGACGGACTCCCGCTTCTCCTGACAGTGGACAATCGGAATGGGTTGCTACGTGATAGTTGGGATTTGTGGAGTCTTTGAAAAGCCTCAGCTTCAATCAGCTTTTCTGGGCGTATCAACCCATATTTATCAGATGTCACGTAATCTGATATGTCCTCTGTGACGGGTGCGGGTTTTTTCTTGCTCGTGGTTGTCTTCAAGGGGATGGGGTCAGAGTTTCGACGACCGATCATCGCGACTTCACCATTACCGGTGGAATGACGATGTGGTTAAAGATCTGATCTTGGGGTTCAAGCTCATATGAGTCATGTCGATCGTTTTGATTGAACCTGTTGTGGATGCAGTGGGCTTCTAAATGATCCGATTCGGGGCTGGCTTGAGCTGTCATGAGTGGCGGAATACCGAGGAAGGGGAGGGATGAAGCGCGTCTATCACGAGATATTGAATTTGTAAACGAAAGATGTGACATAGAAGAGTTGGTTTCTAACGTTGGATTTGAGGCTTGAAAAGAGAGACCTGAGTGGTCTCGCATCCGTGAGATTTTGCCGGATGAATTGTTTGCAGATATGGCCATGCTATTTTCTGACCCATCCGGCGCAATGCTTTCTAATACATTCAACTCTGTGTTGGTCAAATTTTGACCTCGTGTTGTGAGATCATGAAGATCAAGAATCCTGCAGACATCAAATGAGGTGGGTACAGATATGCTCATTCTCGTAGAAAAACTTGCAGACCGAGCCCTTGACTTTGAGCCGTTATTTGTAAACATGCTTGACGCCATTTGTACCCATCTTTGAGACGCCGCTGTGAACATGGAGCCACGACGCGGTTCCGCTACCACACTTGACTCGGAGGTTGATGGTGAATCAGCCAAGCTTAGGATTGTAGACATGGTGGTTTTGTGGTTTAGCGTTGTTGATAACGAGCGGGGTTTTTGGAACGACGCGATGGAGTCATGTTGGGGTGAGGCATGGCTTTGCATGGGTTCCGGAGTTGCTGTGTCGAGTGGCGCCCGATCATTGAGGTCAATCATTACAGAGCCAGCAGAGCATACCCACTGCAAAAAATCACGGTCAAGCACGTTTTTAAGTAAACCGCATTCCCTCCTCTCCGTGCTCATATTGTAAATTCTATGTTGATATTTACTAAGATCACTGAACCTTCTGTTTCCTAAGGGTGCTTAGCAACAATTTAACGTCGATCCACCCTTTCGGATTGGATAATCTTTCTGGCATTATTGGTTTACAAAGATTGATTGAGTCCCTTGCCATTCAGGGTGCGGAGATAGTGATCGCCGCACCACCCGCGGTTCGTGGGGAACTCTGCCTATAATCATATGCCGTCCAGATCGGGAGACTTAATCCGTGTCTAATGCAACAATGGCTGGCAACACTTTTTGTTGATTCGAGTGGTTAGAGATGCCGCCTGTTTGAAGGGATGGCGGGGTATCATCCTTGAAAAGGAAAGCGGTAGCTCGGATATTTCACCGCGAATATGACCATCTAATATCTATATAAATAAATTTAGCACTGGTCTTAGCCAATATGCCGACGCGACGTGGCTGCCCTCTGAGTGCCTTATTTTAACATTTTTTTAATGAATATATTGTTGAGGTCTGGTTTTTTGAGGCGCGGGCCTTCGTGGCTTCGTGGCTTCACCACGACCAGACAATAATATAAATATTAGTGCCAATGCGACACCTTGTCACCCAAAGACAAAACTTTGACATTGATCCTCTAAAAAAAAAAAGCTCCAACGAATATGAGTTACGATGAGATCCGTGAAAAGGACGAGCAAGCCCTTTACGAAGCTTTCCCATCTTTAAAAGATGATGAGTATGCAATCAGAGAGGACTGGTTTAACGACGCTGGGAGACTTACGATCCTGTAACTTGACATTGCTTTACTGTTTGATTATTGCAGGCCATGCACATCCGAAAGCGAATGGGGCGGCTCACTGCTTTGTTTACTTCTTTTTTATGTAGACGTCTTGAGGATAGGGAGATGTTTTTGAAGTTCCCTCAATCTTTATTCAAGCTTACCGGTTTGGTCGAGCTGTAAGTTCTTTTGGCAATTCTCCCTGTCCAAGCTGATCTTGTTGCATCGACTTGGCAGAAACCTCGCCGGTACTCGTATGGAAGGTCCTATCCCCGAAGCCATCTCTGCCTTGGTCAACCTAAAGGACCTGTGAGTCTCTTTCAACTTTTTGACATGTGGCATAGTTTTAGCTAAATCTTTTACGCTTTCTTTCAAAGGAACTTGAGCTGCAACAACATCACCGGTTGCATTAATGATGGTATCGCCAAATTGACCAATTTGAGAGATTTGAACCTTTACAACAACCAGGTATGTCAACGGTCTTGCTCGCTTCTTCTTTTGCTCTTGTTCTCACGCTTTCGCAGCTCACCGGCCCCATTCCCGATGCGCTTTCCAAGCTCGTTCAACTTCGTGAGCTGTACTTATTTAATCTTTTAGCAATCCGCCTGATATTTATATACTGCAGCAATCTCTCTAGCAACCTCTTCTCGGGCCCTTTACCTTCCTCCTTATCCTCATTATCACATCTGAAGACGCTGAAAGCTTCAAACAACAAACTCACCGGCGCCATTCCAGACTCTTATGCAAGTCTTGATAAATTGGTGAGGCTTCATGTGGATAACAACATGTTGTCTGGGGAACTTCCAAGGTGGATTGAAGGGCTCCTAACACGGCCAAAGAAGAACAAAGGGTGAGACTTTTGGGAAGATTTTTTAAGAAATACGAAACTAAGCTATGATTATAGGAAACGGTGGTGGCTCAACAGGGATGAATTAAAAATTGAAGGCAATTTTACCGAATCTGATCTTGAAAAGATGTTGCCGTTCATGGAAGGAATCAAGTAAGTTGCGTGTCTGTTTATCCTTAATGTGTGCCATTTCATTTCTAACTTTCTATATAGAACCGAGCAACGTCCTAACGTTGAACCTGTCATCGAAATTCCATCAACCCACCCTGCCAGTGTCGCTCGCCAACCCGACCCTGAGACTTATTCTATTCGTTCCCGAACCCACAGAAACAGATCCTCTTGTGACAAGGACCGCGGAATCTGTACATGGAGCGGACGGAGTCAAGCGTCAAAAGCCCGGTTGCTGTGTAATTTTGTAATGGTGAATTGGCACCTTATCGCACGTTTCGCTATCAGTTATTCACTTTGATAATAAAGCAAACTGCTGCCTGTTAAGAATTACTCTGATTATAAACACCGCTGGGAGATAGGGCTTGACCAAATAATGTATTACAGCAGCATTGTTTATTGTTGAAAAGTGAACATGCCTTTGTATCAGTGTTACTTTAATAACGTCATATATCAATATAAACCTAATTTTTTTTAATTACAGCGTGCTAGTCATCAGCTTTCCTCGAATCCGGCCCCACCACGAGGTCGATTGCGGCACGACTGGTAGAAGAAGACGGATTCACCATACGCCCGTTCAGCGCAACTGATCTTTGACACGCGGATCGTAGTTCTTTTTAGACTGTATCCGACCCGAACTACTGTTGAGTGTCCTCTCCGAAGACTACGGCCCAAAACAATTGCCGCCTCTTGTAGTAGATAAAAGGAACGAGTTGCAACGCGAAAGATGTGACGCGTGAAGCTCCATTCTAAGACGTCAACTTTAACCAAATAGCTTTATTAAGAACTTGATTAGTGTGATAACTTGGATACTACAACTAGATCTGAAACTTTTTCTCTAGTGTAGCATCGATGGGAATAGGAGCATGGAGGAAGGATTTTTTGCCAGAACCGTAGTCAGAAGTGATGTGGCCCTTGCCATAGAGACGGTATTTGTAAATAACAAGTCCCTCGAGACCGACGGGACCTCTTGCGTGTGTCTTGTTCGTGCTGACCTACAAGGATAGAAAAAAAAGAACAGCTTATAAGAAAAACAAACCAAAAAAACCCTGCGGATTTAAATGTAAACCCTCACCCCAATCTCTGCTCCAAATCCGTATCTGAACCCATCAGCAAACCTCGTCGATGCATTCCAATAGACCCCAGCAGCATCCACCCTCCTCATGAAAAACTCTGCAGCCTCCTCATCCTCCGTCACGATCGAATCCGTATGATGAGATCCATGCGCATTGATATGTTCAACTGCCTCCTCAACGCTTCCCACAACCTTGACCGCAATCGTCAAATCCAAGAATTCAGTATCATAGTCTTGAGCGCTGGCTGGGATGATGTTGGTGAAGTTTTTAAATGCGGGGTTTGATGTAAGGGCAGCGTTAGAGGCGGCATCCAAACGGAGGGGTGACGTTTGTGGCCTGGAGAGCGAGGACGAGGTCGGGAAAAACAGTAGATAGGAGGGATGAGTGGATAAGCAGGGTTTCAGTCGAGTTGCAGGCAGCGGGGTAGGTGGTTTTAGAGTCGACGACGACACGGACGGCCTTTTCGGAGGAGGCCAGAAGCATCCAGATAGACTGAGCAAAGTCCATCTGCATGGCCGAGAACAGGATTCTGTTTGTATAATTAAGATTACAATGATTAAGGACGTACAATGATTAAGGACGAAAGGCAAGGGTGCAAGAAATAGTAAGGCCTCTTCCACAGAAAACAAAACTTCGGGTGGAACTACCGGTCAAGCCTAATGCTTCAAACGGACTAAAGGACATAGAAATGATACCAAAATAATGACATGCTGATTCTTACCTAGTGTTCCCTTGAATATACTTCACCAGTTGGTTGGATCCCCTTGGAATAACCAAATCAATGTACCTGTCCAATTTTAACAATGTGTCGATATCCTCCCTCGTTTCCACCATTTGCACCGCTTCCACTGGAATACCCTCTCCTTCTGGAAGAGAGGCCAACGCTGTCCTAATAACCTCATACAACGCTGTGTTAGACCGAGACGCCTCCTTTCCGCCCTTCAATATAACGGCATTGCCGGACTTGATTGATAGACACGAGATCTGAACCACAACCTCAGGACGGGCTTCAAATATGATGAGAAGGACACCGACCGGGGCAGGTCACCCCTGTAGAGATCGAGACCGTCGTCGAGGTGAGTTGCGAGGGTGACTTTTCCTGAAACGGGAGGTGAGCAAATGAAATGAGGAATTGTATATACCTGAGGGATCATCAAGCTTGTCGACATCCAGGACGCCTTGAAGGAGCGACTCGTATTTATCTCCACCTGCACCAAGATCCAAACGTTTAACGAGAGTGGAGCTGAGGTGTCCAGCTAAAACTTCCTTCCTGGCAACCTAAAAATGGTGCATGGTTAAAAGATCGTAAGGATTCCTATTCCACAGCAGCAAAACACAGAGAGGGAATATGCGAAAAGGTCAATGAAGGCGATGCGCCGACTAACCTCCATGTCCTGAAGGTTTGCGTCCAGAATAGCTTGACGGTGTATTTTCAATGCGGCATGGATGGCATTCAATGCATTTGACTTTTGGGCAGCTGAAGCTGATTGCATGAGGTGTGAGGCAATACGGCATCGCGCAGCCATGGACTCGGCATCGGAGGTGTTGGATGAGGACATTTTCTGTGACAGATCAGATCTTTTTGTAATCCTCTGACACGTCATTTTCATGAAGCACATTGAACATGCATATTGAAAAGGACCCTACATTTAGAGACATTTTTGGGTGCTGATAAGAGACTCTAAGAGTACCCTCGCTTTTAATATTTGGCTAGAAATGGTGGATATATAGCGTGATTAGAATGGGTGTCGGGGGAGCACATGTCTCCAGACTGAAGTCACTTCACACAATCCGCATTATCTCGAGACACGCCAATCCTTACTGCTTCATATTCTGTCTCTTACTATCCGTAATCTCCTACACATGTATCTACTCAAAACAGCAGATTCCGTTGGGTACCCCAATACCACAACAAAACACCGTGTCCGTGCACGCCAGCATTCAAGCTACAACAGAGACCGTCGGCATTCACTGAGAAGAATGCGACGTTGTGTTTGACCAGAAAGTTCAGCCCATCTTTCCTAATGTTCGAGAACTTAGGATTCGCGCACAGTCAATCCCGACATGAGCATTCCACCATTGAAACAGACTGGCCAGTTTTACATCAACGGAAAGCGGTCCTGCATGGATAAGCAGGGCTATCAGTGACGTACCTGATTGCGAAGTTAGTGCCGTTATGAACCTTTACCATGTCAAGTATAGCACTTTTGGCGACAAAGTACATTCTAAGCATATCCATCACTTCACGATGTACG
Source organism: Chytridium lagenaria (assembly GCA_025449115.1). Classification (NCBI taxonomy): domain Eukaryota; kingdom Fungi; phylum Chytridiomycota; class Chytridiomycetes; order Chytridiales; family Chytridiaceae; genus Chytridium; species Chytridium lagenaria. Next base: position 30,821 of record JAHLKC010000127.1, read on the forward strand.
TCCGTTCGCGGATGATTTGGGGTCTTTTCTGTGCTTCATCCTTGCTCGTAGGATATTGATTATAATGTAGAGTTGCGACTGTCATCCTTTATTCTAGAGAAGAATTACGTGTTCAATTTAACTATCAATTATAAAATTTGGAGTGTTCTAATCCTAACGGTTGGAGGCCAATAATGTGGTCGTTAACGAGGAAGCTGATAAGATTTCTTTACACAAAAAACAACCATCATATCCAGGGAATGAAATATACGCCTCTTTGTATCTACAACCCTCTTTTATTTAACAAGGTTCGCGTGTCCCCGCACAGCTTAACACATGTCTCAAGATGCTCCACCTCCCACAAAAACCCTTTTTTCCTCAAAGTACTGCAAAGCGTCTTGAAGCATCGAGGATGCTATCCCAGGATGTACTTTCGCGGTTCGCGTTTTTTTCACAGTCCCAGATGTTGGACTTTATAGTATTCACATCCACAACCCTTCCATCCCTCGACCTGACACTCGCCATCGTCTCAATAGCATTCGCGCGCAATATTCTTGCATGCAGTCTACTCTTAAATGTTTTCGTCAAAGCAGGCGTTGCATCAATGAGTTTGATCCCCTTTAATATTTGATGACTGAACTGTGCAATTTTTCCGTCTAAAAGGTATCGCAGACCTTTAAGCATAACAAGAAGACTTGGGTATGTTGGTATCGTGCTTTTAGGGGCTCGTTTCCAGCACTTTTGACATGTGGAGAATATGCATCGGAGAGCTTTGGCTTCTTCCATGTCAGTGTGGAGACGAGAGGGTGATTTCCGGGATTGGGAGTGGCGAAGCATGGATTGAAGACGGAAGATGATCCAGTCACACAGTATTGGGATAAGTATATGCATGGCGGGATAAATCGCTAATATCTGTTATAATAAAGAGTCAGAGATATTGTAAAATGGAAGAAGAAATCGTACCATAATTGTGGTTATTCGCGATATCTTGTCTGCGAGATAATGCAAAGATTCTGTGGCTTTGGACCTCCACATCTCAGTTTCTCCATCAGGGTCAAGAGACGCGCTTTTAATTATCATCATCACTTCCACGTGGAGAGAGAATATATGACTTCTTGTTTTCCGCCATATGCCTCCAGTAGCATTCTAACGAAAACGATAAGGAATTGGTCTCAGACTCAAAAGAATTGAGAAACGCTTATAAAAAGGAACCACTTACGTCACCCCTAGCCAACCTTGAGCAAGCCATATTGTAAAAATCGATCATTTCTTTAGCTTGTCCTTTCATCCCGTAAATCCCGGCAAGGTGAAGCTCTAATTCCTTCATACAGAACATGTTTCTTTCCATCCCCCATTTTCTTCCTGTACTCCGCCTCGAGAGCTGGAATAACCTGACGAAGCTCTCCTTCACTCCACACACCCGCCGATATAATGGACAAACGATGGATGTACGTAAACTCTGCGTCTCCGTATCCAATAGAATCCAAGATATTCACAGTAACAGTAAGAAGTCTCATATAATTCAAGGTCTTAAAGTGAAACAACTCTGCGAGCGCTTGGAACTCATATGAGATAGCAAGTGATAACATTCCTGCGATATCAAGCGCTGTCTTGTTATTTTCAATTTCTTCTGTGACCTCCATAGCTCTTCGGACGTATTTTTCACCCGTTTTCGTCATTCCAAGAGCGAGACAGGAACAAGCGACCCTTCCTAAACCTTTCCCGATATTTTCCTTTGGGGACGGGAACAATGGAAGGACAGATATTAAGGCCTATGAGAGCAACAAGGAGAAGCTCCCGCCCAGGTCTATCGTTGTAAAATACCCGTACGGCAACGTCAAATATGTGGAACACATCTTTTGCCGCGTCATTGAAGGTGAATGTGTCAACGATGCTGACGACTTTAGGTTCACGACGTCTCACGTCGTGAGTCGCAAAGCCTTCGGCCTCATCATCATCATCGCTATCTTCAGGAGCTACGTCTACTGGCATAGATGGGAAATCTTCCTCCTTCGACCCAGAGAGGGGAAGAATTTCAGTGCCCTTGTTGCAATAGTAAATTTTTTGTGGCTGGGCGCATATCACAAATGTTCAGATTTTTGAACGCATAAGGTGTGATTTTGACTGCCCAGCTCCTGCTCAAAGTCGTTTGTTCTTCAAGAGGGAGCTTGAACAGTTTGTATTGTATCCTAATAGCATCAAAGGCCAGAGTGAGGAAACGAAGGTTTTGAGAGGGTCCCGGAAAGTTCAAGCCTAATTCCTTAATAGCTTTTTTGATGTTTTCTGAGGCTTGAGCGAAGTTTCTACAAAAAAAAAAATAATGCCTTAGTATGATTGAACACTTAGACATATATAATGTTTTTTTACCCCGCTTTCAAAGTGAAGCAACCCCAAGAGTTTATAATGGCGGCGCCCTTTGGATCGGCGTGAGCTCCAAATACTGTCCGTATTGCGCAACGAGATCTTGAAAGATCTTGTAGTACATAAAACCCTCTACAGGCATGCATTGTTCTGCTGCCTCCTGGAATGCAATCTGTGTGTACTTGAGCTTCCGATACTTTTCATTCGGCAACTCTAAAAGCTGCCTAACTAGTAAAGGCAGCTGCGTTTTTGCATTAGAAGGTTCAAGAGTATCCTCGTAGTAATCTGCAAACAGTCTGTGAATTATTTCCTTCCTTTGGTATGATTGTAGAAAGAATGCCTTGCTGAATAAGGTAATGGGAAAATGACATCGTGACGCTGTTGAACATGGAGGATTTAGTGACAAAATGGTAGGGGTCGGATTTAGTGAGGGTTATTCGGATATCGTCGGAAGAGTTGAAGTTGTTGGCTACCCCAAACGACCCGCGCTTGAGAACCTCATAAACGTCAACGAGAGAAAAGGTTTGGCCTGCAGGACATGTGTCAGCACATTTTTGTAAATCCTTAAATTTTCACCTGCGACTGCAGCAACTCTTAAAACAGCTTTTGCTTCAATAGGGAGTCGATCGAATCTGACGGAAGAAAGTCTTTAGTTATAAAGGTGGAAACTACCGGCTTACTGTGCAACAATCGCGGTTAGAGCATCTTTTGGAATTTCTCTCATCGCTGTGTCGGAATTTTGTAATATGGAGGAAGCGAGAACCTTTACAGCAAACGGGACACCTTAAAAAGATACTTTAGAAAGCATACCACGAAAACTTTACCTTGACTCCGCTCATATATGTCACGAACTAGCTCTGGGCTTATTTGCTGCAAGGACTTTAATTTTGGTCCCAGATAACCCCGTAAAAGAGCCTCCGTGCCCTGTCTATCGAATTGCTTCAACACAATTTGTTCCAACCTATCGGCCTGCACAATAGACTGGTAAAGTTCATCTAATTCCTTTGGATACTCCTAGTTATACATTAGTAAAAATTACCTTTACATCAGAAATACCTCAATGGGTCGAGACAATAGCAGCACTAGAACATTAGGACAGCTTTTCATAATCTCCTTTATCAGTATGAACGTTTTAGCGTCCATCCATTGAATGTCTTCCAAGATAAGTGCCACTTTATAGTCGATGGAGGTAACTGCATTGAGAAGTTTTACCATGAAGCGAGGAAATCTAGCACCGATATCACCATTCTGCAAGTTTTCCCACATCCCTAACTCTCGAAGCATGGGAAATAAGCTGTCAAGCTGAGAATATAATTCAGCGACAAACCAGTAGTCTCAACTTACCATAAGAACAGATGAAGAGGATTCTCCCAAAACCTTTAAAATCTCCTCAACATCCATCGCGGCAGGCTCCTCAAAAGACTGGTTATTTAGAGCTAGCCCACTCATGCTCCTATTGATGCTTATATTTGCTATGCTGTTGTTCGCACTAAGGTCAACGACGGAAAGCCGCTGGATCTCGGACCCTTTCGGCTTGATGATCGTGCCCGATGAGCCCTTATCTCAGAGAGTCTGGGATGGATATGACGGAACAGATCGACGAGGATTTGGAAAGAAACCAAAATACATTAGGTATCTGAAGTTTCACTTCCGCGGGTGTGGCTGTTAGACGAAACATCAGTTTTAAACTCCAGCCACCGCAAAAAAGAAGACCACTGGAAACTAGCGAACATCCGCTAGAAGTAATAAAATAGAACAAATTAGAAGCTTACCACACAAAGAGCTCTTGATCTTGTGCTTGCTTTTTAAATGAATCAACAAACAGCGTTTTTCCAGTTCCGGTTGCGCCGCTGATTAATAGATGCACAGTCTCCCGACCATTAATGTGATCCTGCAATATTCTCCTCATCATCAGAAGTTCTGCATCCCTTCCATAAATATTCTCAGTTTCTGATGATGAATTATCCTCCTTTACATGTCCAGCACGTTTTTTCGTGGGCACATGAGCTGAAATTGGATAATCGGAGCCTTATGTACATAAACATTAGGTTAATCACAATGAAACATAGGAATGGCTACACCTTTTACTTGCAATTGATAGCGCTCGTTTGCAAATTCAATCTCGTCTTTGCTTTCCTTGTAGGTGGTGTCGTCACAGAGGATCCGGCCTTGACAAAGAGGATCGCACATAATCCGCGCTGCTAGATTCACGCATACACCGAGAACTGTCCCGTCAGCTCTTTCGCTGTTTCCAATCATTCCAGAAAAACCTGCGGGTATTTTAGATTAGACACCAAAGTTGATGGTAAGTTCGGTATAACAATTCATACACTTTTCCGGTGCAAACTCCAATGGAGAACTCGTTCCCCACAATTGCTTCCAATCTTTTTCGAAAGCGAAAGTGCCGCAGAAATTGCGTAAAATGCTTCCCCTCTCTCATGCGCGAAACCCTCCAATCCCCATACCATTAAAACAGTGGCGGCCTTGTCGTCAAAGTTAAATTGTCTCAAGCATCCCCCGAACATTCGAATGGACGATAATGCGGCAATCATGACGCTTTGTGCAATATGTAATAGACTTGGCGATGCTGCATCTCTGACTCTGAAGGACGTAAGACGAAGAAAGACGATGGTGACCCTTCTTATTTGATTGTAATCAGAAGCATCGTCGATATTGATGCCATAAGGTGCAAGTCCGATCATAGAAACATTTGCAGTCGTGTTAGCAATTGGATTAAGTTGACTAGATTGTGCTTTATCGCCACCTAAAGGGTTATCTCCGACCGCCAGCCTGACGAATTTTCCCTTGCCTCGTTGAGCGGATGATTTACTGCCTTGATTATTGGTGGGGCTCGCGTTGATGGCGAAGGTCGAACCCATACTGAGCCCACCCCAACCAAAGTTTGATTGATGCTGTTGAACAAACTTGGCGAGAGACTCATCTAAATACGCTAGAGAGAGATGAAGCAACTCTGAATTCCAGTTCGGGTTCAAAAATGCTTCACCCGAGCCTTTTGAATCTTCGGGTATCTTGGTCTTTTTGAGAGTATTGGAAAGTGTTTTTGCCTTCTCCTCATCCATCATTGTAGCTGCAGAGACGAGAAACGCGTCGCCTCTTTTGTCAATGATATTCATCAAATCAAATCGAGAACCAGCTCCTTTTTTTCCAGGCTCCGAGTAAGACATTATCATATTGTTTATATGCTGCATCGTACCAGCGCAAATCATAAGCTCTCCCTCCTTCCCAAGTCCAAGAAGCTTCCCCGCTGTTTCCACAGCCTCTCCGGCAATAACGTATTCCGTTCGAGCTGTTTGAGCTTCGTTTTGTAGGCTGGCATGCTGTTCTTGACTTGATGGAATAGGGGAGAGATGTTGATGGTTTTTTGATTCCAACAGTCTTCCTTGATTTAAACTCGACAGGGAAGTTGACGCGTAAAGTTCTCCGAGGTATACATGACTGACTTCACCAAACGCTAGTCCAATATGAATTCGAAGAGGAAGGGAGCGAGCCTTTGTTTTAGGCCTTTCACCCCCACGGTTAGCAGATCCTGCACCGCCATGTCGGTTCGAAGCTGGAGAATTCGCCGACATGATTTGCCGACTTGTCACGTACTTTCGATGTTGGACATATGCAGCATCATTCCTTCCGGTGCTATCAAAGCCTGACTGATAGTTATTCCCAGTGGTGTCATCCTGATCCTGCTGCTCCAGCGCAGCTGAAAGTTTTTGGAATTCTTCGCTTTGTGGGAGGTTGATTTTGTAGTTTCTAAAAAGAAACAAAAGCTCGATGCAGCAGAGCACAGCCTTTGAGCATAAAAGCAGGGCATTGTTCTCGGTGGTTTCGGTATTATATGGAGGAGACCTAGTTGGGCATAATTAGAATAACGTGTGAATACGTAAAAAAGAACATTTAGCGCACCAGGACACGATAACTGCATCTCCCGCTATAATTTCATAAATATTCGTCAGTCCATGCTATCAAATCCATACGACCAAACGTACCAAATTTCACAATACTTCCACTATGTGCATGAATTCGCTCGATGATTTTAGTGAAGGGCTTATTCAGGAGATCTCGCACGAGAGCGCCTCCAGATCCACTGTATTCATCCAAGAAATTCGTCAATCGGGTGTATCCTGTCAGTAAGGAAAGAACACATTAGCTTGTTGAGTATCATGCGGAATGTGGTCCGATATTTTTCTTAACAAGGTACGCACCGACGATATCAATGATAGCCACCAGTCCATTTTTCACGGTGGACGCAAACGGTAAACTCGTTAATGTTGCGACCTGAGCTGCTGCTGGAGTCATGGACTTATTTGGCGTTTGGTCATCCACGTCAACCTCCTCAGCAAACGTAAGGCAAGGGGGGTAAGGCACTAGTCCCTCTCCATCACCATCTGAAGCTGGCCAGTCGGTCCCGAGTCGACTCGTTTTTACGATCATTATTCTTTGCCTCACGATGCCGAATAGCAATGAACTCCCTAACATTCTGGGCGATGAGGTGTTCCGGGTTCATGACGACTTCGCCTCTCACACAGCAGAACCATCGGCTGCCCAATCGAGCAGAACACCTGATCAACGGTTTCTCTTGTAAGGACTATATAACAAATGTAGTCGTATGTTCCGTTTTGCACACACTCCAGGATCCACACCAGTTTTATTTTCGACGCTCAGATGGGTTTTGTTGAGAAACATGCGCTGGCCACAAGGATTACCAAGGGTGGATAATCTTTCTCACCTGTAAGGTATTGATTACTCCGCTATTCCTCAAAGGTTTTGCAAGGGGATACCTTTATGCTCCGGGCAAGATTGACGGTCTGAACATCTTTTTTTTCTGTTCGTCTAATTTCCGATGTACCTGAGCTCCTTTTATTAATATAGTTATGCATATCATGGTTTAATTACTTGCAGAATAGTCGTGTGTTTTTGATTCCCACCTAACTTCATGTATCTTGGAGACGCGCTTAGTGGATGGACAACGCGCCGATACCCATATTATATAGGCCGTTTTCGGTTTTTGGATCAAATCATTGATTTGTGCGCCTCGAAATTTTGTCCTTCATCTCCCTCCCATCCCAGCAGAGCGACGATGTCCCAAGCCTTCCTTCTCCGCGCGGGTGAGTGTTTGCGCTGCTTGTTAGTGGTATATTCGTAAAGGCGTAGATGAACGAGGAGGGGAAGACGAGGAGGGAGGAGCACTTTGAAGGAATGTTTTGGGGTTCCAAGAAAGAATTCGTGGTGAAGGAAGGAAGGATGGCTGGGCTGCATCAGATACTATTTAAGACTTCAAATGAGAACTGGACGAAAGTGTATCAGAGCAATCTTCAGGTCCCAGGGTTATGTACCACACCCGTTGGGAGTCTCCTATCAGGGTATATCTGGACTCTGCTCTTCCCTATACATATCCTGTAAAGTATGTTAAAACCCGTACTAAAACGAAGTCTCCTTCTTTTCAGCTAACACCTTGGTCTACTTCTTCTTCCTTGGCTCCGACGTCGCCACTTCGTACGGCGGTATTAACCTTGAAAAGTTTGAGACCTACTTAGTGAGTACTTCCAAGCTTTTGAGTCGGGAGACATGTATTTCTTAGTTATCACTTATTTAGTAGTTGGGTCTATGATAATTTTTAGTGTCTAACATGATTGATCATTTAGACCCCTGCTCCTTGGGCTCTATGGGCTTGGGTTGCCATTAACTTCCTCTTTGGAGGTTTCGTGATCTGGCAGTGGTTCCCAAACACTGAGGAGATTGTTGAACATGGTGTCGGACCGTGGTTCGCCATCGCTGGTGTTTGGCTGCCGTCCAAGGTGCTCTCTGGGTAGGTCATTACCTTCTGTCGGATTCGGTTCTTCTGTATCTAAAAAAAACCATATTCATGTTCCTTTTGTTACTTAGGACTCAGACAAGCTTGTTCTCGCGACCATTGTGACCCTCCTCGCCTCCGGTGCCACCTCCCTCGCTTACTACAACCTCAACCGCAGCTACCCGGCGCAAACCTTCGCCCAGAATATCCTCGTCCACGCCCCCCATGTCCATGTTCCACGCCGGCCTCGTGTGCACCTTCTGGGTGACCTTCCTTGCCATTTTCACCACAGTCGAGGACCCCAGGAACCCCAGCGTCTTTGACATTATCCTTGTCCTTCTGGTCCAGATCAAGCTCGCTGCCACCGCTTCCGGCTACACTGAATGGCGCCACGAGAGCGGAGACGTTGCTGGATCCTCTGTCATTGCATGGTTCCTCTTTGCCGTGTCTGCCGGTCAGTCCTCCCCTTGGGTGTCTTGGCCCGCTTTCATTTTGGCGATCTATGTGGCAGTTCACGCCATCTTCCGTCCCGCCCACCACCACTTTGTGGCCGCGAGGAACAGTGAGCAAGACCCCCCTTCTCCGCGCTACTGGACTCCCGGTAACCCTCCCATTATCCCCCCTCAGAATACTCCTGAGGGCCAGGGTCTAAACGGAAATTGATAGAATATCACCTCTTTTCAAACTGGTTCAATCCTCAAACCTTCTTGCCTTTTTTCCGTCCCTTTTTTTTCGCCGGGACCTTGTTTTTGTTTAAGTTCTCTTATCTTTCCTCATTGAAGTTTTCGCTTCGTTGTCCCCTCTCTTCACTATACCGTCTGAATACGCTTCTTTATTATTTTATTTTTTTTATTTCTTTGTTTTAGTCTATTTCTTGACACATCTTTTTACGAAATGGGTTTCTTCCCTCAAAAAATACACACTTTTCTCTGTATCTTGCGTTGACCTTACTGCATCTCACAAATTTCGGGTGTTTTGGTAAGCTGATTAAATGTTTAGCCTTGATTCCGGCCGTATTTACGAATAAAAAACGACATGAGTTGGGCGCAAGACTAAGGGTTGGCCGTAAGAGCATTGTGGAAGTTTTTCTGTCTAAAAGTCACGTTTAATTCACTTCTTAAAGGAGAGACCAGTAATAAAATAACGATCTTGGCCTCTGTCGTTTTAATTTTATTACTTGAAACAAATCGCTGCAAAATTTATAAATAGCAGATTGGAGTTGAGGAGTTACGGCTTCCAGTGCTTTATTTGTTTGTTTCACCCGGTACAACGCCATTGACCGCAGTGCAACCAATATGCTTTGCGGCCAACGACATCAACACGGTTAATATTTACGCGGTACTTGATGCCTGGATGTATAAAGATGGGTGACAGGAAACGGATCCTTTCTGAATCCAAAAAAACATATCACACCGCCCACGCATACCCTTAACTTACACATATATCATGCACTTCACCAAACTCATCACTCTCGCCCTTTCCCTCGCTCTCTCCTCCTCCACCTTGGCCACCCCCGTCCCTCAAGCTCGTGGAGGTGCCGTCTCTTTCGCCTCTGTCGACATCTCCCGTCTTGCAGGAAATGGTCAAGCTGCTGCTGCCGCCGCTCAACGCACTTGTCCTTCCAGCGACGGTGCCGCCCTTCTTGAACAGAAACGTCGTGCAGCTGAAGACGCTGAGACTGGTATCTTCAACCCAGCCATCGCCAACGCCCCTAAACGCAGCGACTCGTGCAGCCATTCAGTGTCAAAAGGATCGCAACAAGGTCCTCAAGAATACCTGTCAACTCGTCAAGGCTCAACTTCAGAATGACGCGGCTCAGATTGCTGAGAACACGAAACAGGTTGCAAAGAACACTGGAGACGTGACAGCTAGGTGTGCAAACGTGAACACTGCTTGTTCATTGGCGCTGGTGGTGCCGCCGCTCCTGCCCCTGCCCCGGCTCCTGCCCCTGCTCCTGCTCCTGCTCCTGCTGCTCCTCGACCCCCGCGAACAACAATAACAACAACAACAACAACAACAATAACGGTAACGGCAACAACGGCGGAAAGGTCTCCTTCGCCTCTGTCGACATCTCCCGTCTTGCAGGAAATGGTCAAGCTGCTGCTGCCGCCGCTCAACGCACTTGTCCTTCCAGCGACGGTGCCGCCCTTCTTGAACAGAAAACGTCGTGCAGCTGAAGACGCCGAGACCGGTATCTTCAACCCAGCCATCGCCAACGCCCCTAATGCAGCAACTCGTGCGGCTATTCAGTGTCAGAAGGATCGTAACAAGGTCCTCAAGAACACATGTCAACTCGTCAAGGCTCAACTTCAGAATGACGCGGCTCAGATTGCGGAGAACACGAAACAGGTTGCAAAGAACACTGGAGACGTGACAGCTAGGTGTGCAAACGTGAACACTGCCTTGTTCATTGGCGCTGGTGGTGCCGCCGCTCCTGCCCCTGCCCCGGCTCCTGCCCCTGCCCCTGCTCCCGCCCCCGCCCCTGCCCCTGCTCCCGCCCCCGCCCCTGCCCCTGCTCCGGCTCCTGCTCCAGCACCTCCTGCCAACAACAACAACGCGGGCGCCATCAACTTTGCCGCAGTCGACATTTCCAAAGAAGACGGTGACGGCCAAGCTGCTCTCCAAAACGCCGCCGATATCTGCCCCTCGAGCGATGGTGCGGTCGTTCTCGAACAAAAGCGTCGTGTAGCTGAAGACGCTGAAAAGACCAAATTCAACCCTGCCATCGCCGCAGCGCCAAACGCTGCAACTCGGGCTGCGATTCAATGCCAGAAGGACCGTAACAAGGTTCTCAAGAACCACTGTCAACTCGTTAAGGCTCAGCTGCAAAATGATGCGGCTCAGATTGCTGAGAACACTAAGCAGTTGAATAAGAACAGTGGGGATGTGACGGCGAGATGTGCGAATGTGAACACTGCATTGTTTATTTAAGATTTCAAGTTTTTTAAGTGTTCAATACCTCTAGCGATTTTTTGTTCAATTTATATATACGGTTCTTTTCGTCGTTTGTCGGTCTCGGTTCTTCTTTTCTCATTCGCGGTGTTTCCTTCTCACTTCTTTGTGCATTTGTCTACAAATATACAATGAACGTTTAACATCAAAAAGTCTTGTCTCTGCAACAGTTGTCTTTTTTTCTTTCTCTGGTACTGAATATGATGAATGTAAATTCACAATTTACTCAAGCCCCCAGAAGTTCACATGGTTTTAGAACCAAAGAAGCTTTAGAAGTGAATGTTAATATTTCAGGGTAAAGTACATACTAAACCAGTGGGAGCATTCATGCGGCCGGTCTTTTTAATTACCGAGGCTGCATGAAATTTTGGAGCCACAATGAACGACGCGCTGCAGAGAAGTAGGATCAAAAAGTCTATCTACTAAGGCTTTGTCACATCGTGTTTTTCTTTATGCCTAGAGAGTTCCTGAGCCGCCCCCAATGAAAGTGCAGTGCTCTGCGAGTCGATGTCTTATATTTTTATCTAAACTCTGCAGCTGATAGAAATAAATCGACTAAGGGCAAAGAATGGCAGACATATATGAAGATAACGGTATCCCGGCTCGATGTATTTACATGTAAAAAAAACTACAAAAATATATACCAAAAAAACAAAAACAAACTCCCATGTCGATCAAATAAAAAACGCCGTGTTTACATTTGCACATCTAGAGGTCACATCTCCCGTATTCTTCACCAGCTGCTTCGTATTCTCATCAATCTTCCTTGATCATTCTGAAGCTGAGCCTTCACAAGTTGACAATGGTTTTTCAAGACCTTATTCCTATCTTTCTGACACTGAATCGCCGCCTTTGCATCAGCGTTCGAGGCAGCAGCAATAGCAGGGTTAAATTTCGTCTTTTCAGCGTCTTCGGCGACACGACGCTTTTCTTCAAGAACGGCGGGAGAGTCACTGGAGGGACAGATGCGTTGAGCTGCGGACCGAGCGGCCTGACCGTTACCATTTTGACGGGATATATCGACCGATGCGAATGAGACGGAGCCGCCTCCACGGATATTGTTGGAGGCCGCGTTGTTGCGAGGTGGAGTGGGGTTGTTGTTGTTCCGAGATGGAGGTTGAGCTGGTGCCGGATTACGAGCAGGAGCACGCCCGCCAATAAATAAAGATGTATCCACGTTGGCACACCTTGACGTGACGTCTGCGATATTTTTTAAGCTGCTTGTTGTTTGAATCGATCTGTCCTTGATCCCTCTGCAACTGTGCCTTCACGAGTTGGCAGTGGTTCTTGAGGACTTTGTTGCGATCTTTTTGGCATTGAATAGCGGCTTTTGCGGCTGCATTTGACGCAGATGCGATAGCAGGATTAAAGAGGTTGATTTCGGCGTCTTCAGCGACGCGACGCTTGGATTCAAGGACGGTGGGAGAGTCGCTTGAGGGACAGATAGAGCGGGCTGCGGAAAGAGAGGATTGGCCGTTGCCAGGTTGACGGGAGATATCGACCGAGGCAAATGAGACGGCGCCGTTTCTGGATTGGGGGACGGGTGTGGCGAGAGTGGAGGTGAGGAAAATGAGAATAAGGGTGGTGAGTTTAGTGGACTGCATAGTTGGGAGAATAGTTGATGTTGGTTATGATCAGGACATTACCTCCTTTTATACGTAGTCGAGACTGAATTATCTTTTAATTTCCGGCCGATTGTTCTTAATTGAAACAGTACGGAGTGTAAATATACTTCTTCAGTTAAACCATTCAATGCTTTCCTTTGAACTTTTGAAACAAATTATGAAATTAAAAAGCCCTCGTTTGGTGTCTAAATTTATCAGATTACGTTTTTAACGTATTGCAAAAAGGTACTTCGCGCGCCAAATCGTGTCCATATACCTTTAATGCATTTAACAACCAAATTCATAATCATCACCCTTCCCATCTCGCCCTTAACGGCAATAAAAATATGGAACAATGTGGAACAACATGACTCTCTCACTGTCACTAACAAGGCTGTCAATTACCTAAGTACATCATCTTTCTCCAACCCATGGTTTCATGATAACACCTTTTATCGCCAACGACAATCCATGGAAGATTCAGATGAGCCGCCAGAAATACACATTTCTGTATAGTCCGATGTTTCCGTAACAAATGACCCACCTAGTGTTCCTATTGCAGTAATACCATTATCCAACCTCCTGTCTCCATCGGCGTCGTAGTGACTTACGATGAATGTGAAGAAGATACGTGCTAGACCTACCGTGCTTCACAAGTCTTCACCTTCACATTCTACTCCTCGTCCTCCTCCTCCTCAGCAGAGGCCTTCGAGCTCTGCTCCAAAACTCGTAAAAACCCCACAAAAAACGAATCACATCAATCCCCATTTCCACCAAACTGCGAACGAGGAAGAAGTGTGGGCGGCAATCACGCATCCTACTCACAAAAAGACGGGTTACAGGAGCACCACCAAGAAAAAGGGACAAAAAAAAAAGAAAATTCACGTCCACATCTCCATCCCCAAACCTCGTAAAAAACCCCCCCAAAAAACGAATCACACCATTCCAAATCCCCATTTCCACCAAAAACGCGAACGAGGGAAGAGGATGTGGGCGCATCACGCATCCTTCCCACAAATAAAACGCGTTACAGGAGAACCACCAAGAAAAATAACGCCAAACAAAAAGAATATATTCACGTCCACATCTCCATCCCAAACCTCGTAAAAACCCCCCACAAAAAACGAATCACATCATTCCAAATCCCCGTTTTCCACCAAAACGCGAACGAGGGAAGAGGGTGTGGGTGGCATCACGCATCGTTTCCACAAAAAACAGGTTACAGGAGAACCACCAAGAAAAATAACGCCAAAACAAAAAGAATATATTCACGTCCACATCTCCATCCCAAACCTCGTAAAAAAACCCCCCCAAAAAACGAATCACACCATTCCAAATCCCCATTTCCACCAAAAACGCGAACGAGGAAGAGGTGTGGGCGGCATCACGCATTGTTTCCACAAAAAAACAGGTTACAGGAGCACCACCAAGAAAAATAACGCAAAAAAAAAGGAATACATTAACGTCCACATCTCCATCCCAAACCTCGTAAAAAAACCCCACAAAAAAACGAATCACATCATTCCAAATCCCCATTTTCCACCAAACCGCGAACGAGGGAAGAGGGTGTGGGCGGCATCACGCATTGTTTCCACAAAAAAACAGGTTACAGGAGCACCACCAAGAAAAATAACGCAAAAAAAAAGGAATACATTAACGTCCACATCTCCATCCCAAACCTCGTAAAAAACCCCACAAAAAACGAATCACATCATTCCAAATCCCCATTTTCCACCAAACCGCGAACGAGGGAAGAGGGTGTGGGCGGCATCACGCATTGTTCCACAAAAAAACAGGTTACAGGAGCACCACCAAGAAAAATAACGCAAAAAAAAAGGAATACATTAACGTCCACATCTCCATCCCAAACCTCGTAAAAAAACCCCACAAAAAACGAATCACATCATTCCAAACCCCTTTTCCCACCAAACCGCGAACGAGGGAAGAGGGTGTGGGCGGCATCACGCATCGTTTTAACAGGTTACAGGAGCAACACCAAGAAAAAAGATACTTCTCGCTAATTTCAAAAAAAACAAACACTTTATCCAAAACCCCCACCAAAACACTCCTAAAAATAATATATCGTCTACATCTCCATGACCAAAACCTCTCCGTAAAGGAAAACATCTGAACCCCAACCCAAAAAAAATCACATCAAAAAATGAACAAAAAAAGAGGAAGGAAGCGACGGCCATCACCAGCGTTTATCTTAAAAACGCGTTACATCAGCAACAACAAAAAGAGGAACGTAAAAGAGAGAAAAAACATAAAACGCTATCAAGAAAATGGAGATTGGCGCCACAATAAATTCCCAAAAAAAAAAACACTTTATCCAAACCCCCCACCAAAACATTCCTAAAAAAATGTATCGTCTACATCTCCATGACCAAAAACTCTACGTAAAGGAAACATCTGAAACCCAAACCAAAAAAAAAATCACATCAAAAAATGAACAAAAAGAGGAAGGAACCGACGGCCATCACCAGCGTTTATCTTAAAACGCGTTACATCAGCACCAACAAAAAGAGGAACGTAAAAGAGAAAAAAAACATAAAACGCTATCAAGAAAATGGAGATTGGCGCTACAATCCCAAAAAAAGCACTTTATCCAAAACCCCCCACCAAAACATTCCTAAAATAATATACCGTCTACATCTCCATGACCAAAACCTCTCCATAAAGGAAACATCTGAACCCAACCCAAAAAAAAAATCACATCAAAAAATGAACAAAAAAGGAGGAAGGAAGCGACGCCATCACCATCGTTTATCTTAAAACGCGGTATATCAGCAACAACAAAAAGAGGAACGTAAAAGAGAGAAAAAACATAAAACGCTATCGAGAAAATGGAGATGGGCGCTACAATAACTTCCCAAAAAAAGCACTTTATCCAAACCCCCCACCAAAACATTCCTAAAATATATATGTCTACATCTCCATGACCAAAACCTCTCCATAAAGGAAACATCTGAACCCCAACCCAAAAAAAAAATCACATCAAAAAATGAACAAAAAAGGAGGAAGGAAGTGACGGCCATCACCAGCGTTTATCTTAAAACACGTTACATCAGCAACAACAAAAAGAGGAACGTAAAAGAGAGAAAAAACATAAAACGCTATCAAGAAAATGGAGATTGGCGCTACAATCCCAAAAAAAGCACTTTATCCAAACCCCCCCCGAAAACATTCCTAAAAATTCACGTCTACATCTCCATGAACAAAAACTCTCCATAAAGGAAACATCTGAACCCCGAACGAATAAAAAATCACATCAAAATATGAAAAAAAGAGGAGGAAGGAAGCGACAGCCATCACCAGCGTTTACCTTAAAACGCGTCATATCATCAACAACAAAAAGAACGTAAAAGAGAGAAAAAACATAAAACGCTATCAAGAAAATAGAGATTGGCGCTACAATAACTTCCCAAAAAAACAAGCACTTCACCCAAACCCCACGAACACATTCCTAAAAATATATTGTCTACATCTCCATGAACAAAACCTCTCCGTAAAGGAAACATCTGAACACCCAACCAAAAAAAAAAATCACATCAAAAAAAGAACAAAAAAGAGAGGAAGGAAGCGACGGCCATCACCAGCGTTTATCTTAAAACGCGTTACATCATCAACAACAAAAAGAGGAACGTAAAAGAGAGAAAAAACATAAATCGCTATCGAGAAAATGGAGATGGGCGCTACAATCCCAAAAAAAAAAACTTTATCCAAACCCCCCCCCGAAAACATTCCTAAAATGTATCGTCTACATCTCCATGAACAAAACCTCTACGTAAAGGAAACATCTGAAAACCAAATCACACCAAAAAATGAAAAAAAAGAGGAAGGAAGTGACGGCTATCACCAGCGTTTATCTTAAAACGCGTTATATCAGCAACAACAAAAAGAGGAACGTAAAAGAGAGAAAGATAAAATAACAAAACATAAAACGCATCGAGAAAAATGGAGATTGAAGAATTAGCACTATAATAATTTCACAAAAAAAAACAGCACTTTATCCAAAACCACGAACATGTTTCTAAAAAAATACATTGTCTACATCTGCATGAACAAAAACTCTACGTAAAGGAAATATCTGAAAAACAACCAGATCACATCAAAAAATGGGAAATAAAAAGAGAGGAAGCGATGCCATCACCAGCGTCTTCATCTTAAAACGCGTTATATCAGCAACAACAACAAAAAGAGGAACGAAAAAGAGAGAAAGTTAAAAGAAAAAGAAAAAAGAAGAAAAAACAAAAAGAATAAACAAGAAGAAAAAAAACAACGTAAAACGCATCAAGAAAATGGAGATTGAATAATTGGCACTATAATAATTTCACAAATAAAAAGCACTTTATCCAAACTCCCACGAACATATTTCTAAAAAAATATATTGTCTACATCTCCATAAACAAAAACTCTACGTAAAGGAAATATCTGAAAACCAAACAACAAAAAAAAAAAAACAGATCACATCAAAAATGAAAAAAAAAGAGAGAGGAAGGAACCGACGCCATCACGCGTTTCCATCTTAAAACGCGTTATGTCAACAACAACAAAAAGAGGAACGTAAAAGAGAGAGAAAAAAAAAAAACATAACAAAAAAAACAAAAACAAATCGAAATACAACGAAATAAAAAACGAAAAAAAAAACATATCATCGACACAAAAAACCAAACCACAAATAACCATATACCATAAAAAAAAAAAAACATCCAAAAAAAAATCGGATCAAAAAATCGGTTAAAAAAAAAAAACACGCACAAAAAAACCATCACTCCTCAAACCCCCCCCTCCCCCCCTCCCTCTCCCTCCTCCTCTCCTCAACCTTCAAATGCCTCAACCTCGCATCACTCCTCGCAAACCTCGTCCCACACCACTCACACACATACCGTTTCCCCTTCACCCCCTCCTCCTCCTCCTCCCGTCCCCCCCTCCCATCCACACAATGCACACTCCGTCGATGTCTCTGCAAATCATGACTCCTCGCAAACCTCAACGGACAATCAACGCACCCAAAAGGTCGATCATGGGTATGCGCGCTCCGAATATGCGCGTCAAGGTTCGATCGCCGTGTGAACCGTCGTGGACAGGGTGTGGTGGCGTCCGTGTAGGGGCAGGCGAAATGACGGGGATGGCGGGTGGCACGTTCGGTGGGGGGGTGGTGTGGGGTTGTCGAGTTCGAGTTTAATGGTTGGAGGGGGGAGGAGACGGGGACGGCCGCGTTTCTTTTTAGGGGTTGGGGAGGGTGGTGACGTTTTGTGGTGGGGTGGAGGGGTTGGGGTCGGAATCAGAGTGGGAGGAGGTGTCGTTGTTGTTGTCGTCGTTGTCGTCTTCGTTGGAGGAGGAGTCCGAGTCGGAGGTTTGGGGTTTTTTGGCGGAGCGGGGGAGGCTTTGACGGTGGAGGCGCGGAGGGAGCGACGACGAGGTGGGGAGGGGGAGGTTTCGAGGGGAGGGTCTGGAAAGACGATAAAGGAGGGTGGGTTGTCTGTTTCTAAAGGGAGGGGGAGGAGGAGGGGCGTTGTTGGTGGAGAGGAGGTTGTGGAGGTTGTTGAATGTCTTGAGGGGTTGGGGCGGTGATGGAGAGCGTGGACATGGAAGAGGAGGAGGTTTCAGGGGAGACGGCTGTGACGAGTGGTGGTGGAGGGGTATGGGGGTTGATGAGGGCGGAGAGAAGGAGACGGAATCTGTGATGCAACGTTGAAAAAGGGGGTGGTCTTCTGAAAAGAATGTGGGGACAGAGACGGTAGAGTCGTTTGGATCGGTAGGTTGTTGCTGTTGTTGTTGTTGTTGTTGTTGTTGCTGTTGTAATTGTTGTTGTTGTTGTTGTTGTTGTTGTTGCTGTTGTTGTTGAGGGAGGATCATTGGGACAACGGTCGTGGTAAAAGGGTAGTGGGGTGTGGGGACATGAGGGAGGAAGGGCCGTTCATGGTGGATGAGGGTGCGGTAGAGATGGAGAGAGGGGTTGGGAGGACAGAAGGTTGAGAGGAGGTTGTTGATGAGGGGGGTGCAGAAGATGATGATAAACACCAAGAGACTGAAGGGAGGGGAGGAGTGAGGAGTATTGGAGAATTTGGATGACTTTGATGATGGTGGTGATGCTGCAAAACGGAATGTTGCTGAAAAGGATTGGCCGCTACTTGCATTGAGGTTGAGATGAAAGGAATGTGGTGTTGTTGGTGTTGTTGTTGTAATTGGTGTTGCTGTTGGTGGTGATGGTGGTGGTGGTGGTGATGATAGTGGGAAGGGTTTGCGGGGGCCGAGAGCGGGGCTGTGGATGGAGCATCGGAGGAAGATCTTGAGGAGGAAGGGATACTTATAGGTGAAGGAAGGGACGCGCCTCTGGCTGGTGCCGCTGCTGCTCCTGTCGAATCT
This sequence comes from Chytridium lagenaria, assembly GCA_025449115.1. Lineage (NCBI taxonomy): Eukaryota > Fungi > Chytridiomycota > Chytridiomycetes > Chytridiales > Chytridiaceae > Chytridium > Chytridium lagenaria. Next base: position 49,895 of record JAHLKC010000127.1, read on the forward strand.
GACGATAACGAGGACTGCTGCGCGTCCGCAAAGGAATTGTTATTCATATTGCTGCTGTTGCTGTGCTGATGAGCATTCAAGTTATATTGGGACTGTGGTGGTGCAACTTGACGAAGTGGTTGTTGATGTTGTAGGGTAGGTGCAGAGGGTTGAGACATGGAATGATGAGGAGGTGGTGGACGTGAAGGGAATGCTCCGGGCACGACAAAGTTTGAATGAGCGGATGCATTATTAGCATTTAATGTCAACATGCTGGGATGAAAGGGATCAAAGGTGAGAGCAGAAGGAGTCGGAGGAGTCGGACGAATATGTTGTTGTTGTTGCTGCTGTTGGTGAAGGACAGTGTTTGGAGGAAATCCCATGTGCGTGGCGTGTCCAGAGGTCATGGCAGAGGCGGGAATGAAGGGTGGTGAAGGATACTGTCCAGGATGAGATCCAACCGGCGTCATGGCAGTCGCGGCTGCCCAAGGATCGTGATTCTGATGTTGTTGTTGTTGTTGTTGTTGCTGCTGCTGAAAAGGCTGGTGATGTTGAAAGACAGAGGGCTGCTGTTGCATTGATTGATGGCTCTGTTGAAGAGGTAGTGGAGGGAGTTGCTGCTGTGGACTGTACGAGGAGGATGGTTGAGGCGGAACAGGGTTTGACATCATGAGAAGATGCATCATGGAAGTGGGAGGAGAGGCCATCAAATTTGACCAAGAGGAAGGGTTGCTGCTGCTAGTGTCGACCATTTGCATCGAAGGGAGTGCTTGGTGTTGTTGTTGGTGATGTTGTTGTTGTTGTTGTTGGTGATGTTGCTGTTTGTTGCTGGTGAAAGGGATGCATGACGAGTCACCCAGTAGATTTAAACTCGTTGATGGAATCGTATTCCCCACTGTGAATGCACTTGTTGGACGTTGCCCCAACTCACTCCTTTTTCTCTTTACTGTTCACCTCACGTCTTTCTTTGATGTATGTATATGAAGTGATCTATGCTTCTATCCCTCTCTCTCTCTCTCTCTCTCTCTCTCCCTCTATCACACACACACACACACACGCACACACACACACACACCACCACACAGAGACAGACAAACAGACCGAATGGAAGCTGTATAGGTAGCTCTCTAATGCGAGTATGTAGTAAATAGTATGAACTCTCGTTTGTTCGTTGTTATGGGCACAATAATATTTAATAATATTTTAATTAATGAATATGTAATCAGTACATAACACATATTATTATAATAATACATGGTCCTGATTTGTTTTATTAATATTAAATAAATAAATAATAATAAATTTTATGAAAAGTTTTTTGTGTGATGCTTGGGTATCTCTCTATTATTAATTTTATTAATTATTATTATTAGAATTAAATTAAAAGTTATTTACATGATCGATATTTACGTGTATTTATGTATTTATGTAAACGATAAAATCAAAGTAAAAGTATTTTATACATTTACATTACCTATATACATAAATACCAACTACAAGATATACAGTATACTTATCACCTTGGGTTATAAGTATGTACTGTATGGATGTGCATGTTGTTTATTCATGCAATATGAGTGTGCATGTATGGAGTTGTTACATGGTACATATTGATGTACATCTTCAAAGACTTTTTATGTATCATTTATTTATAGTAGGTATCATCTATCTATTATTAATGTGTGTGTGGTGTGTGTGTATATACTATATATACTTAATAGATGGATGGATAGATGGATGGATGGTTTAAAGGTATATTATACACACATATGTACATCCGATGTTTATAACCCTTCATTATCAATGACAATTCACTCTTTACTTTTTCCTAATTAGTACTAAATATGACATTTGGAGTGTGTGACTGTGACCATGATCAGTATTAATCATTAATATATTTATTATTATTATTATATAATTATAATATATATATTTAATTTTTGGTGGGTCGGTCGTTACTCGTTGGTCCACTCAGTCCCAGTCTATAACGAGTTGAAAAGTTTTATAAAATAAAATAAAATGCAAAAAAATAAACACACAGATATTGTCACACATGCATAGTGATACAAGTTCATTTTAATATATTGTTATATATTTATCAATAAGCAACCCACGTGCAACAACAGCAAACAAACACTGATTAAAAAATAAAAATAAAAATAAAAATAAAATTATTATTATATGAAAAAGGAACCAAAAAAGGAAGGGGTTCTATTCTATTCTATTAATTAAATATTATTATTATTAAATAATTCAAAGATGATATTGAGTGTCTTTTTTTTCATTTTATCACTCATCCTTCATCAAACCTAATAATAATATTAATAATAATATTTATTAATTGAATATGTAAAATAAATATATATTAATAAAAAAGTATCAAGAAAAAGACTGTCTATATTATTTTTACGTAACAATAGAAAATATTTATTATTATATGTAAGTTAGTGAGTGTCTTGAACAACTTATTATGTATTAATAATAAATATTTTATTACATACATATTTATATTAATATTATTGAGACTCGTTCTAGACAACATGGTCGTGATAGATGGAGAAAAAAAGGTCAACTCCTTCATTATTATTGTAATAATATTTAAATGCATTAGTAATAATAATAAATACTCATTATTCCAAAAAATAACCCATGTGGCTTAAAACGTGCTCTAGAATGCGTCAAGCTTAATACAGAAGAAAAACACCAACACTTTTTAAAACAAGGAATTCAATATACGGGAAGAGTAAACACCCCAAAACAAACTACTACGAGCTTTCCACCCTCTGCGTCCTTCCAACTCTTTATGCCTTTTTCTTTGCAGTGTAATCCGTGAATACTTTGGTTCCACCAGATAATTTATTCATACTTCCTATATTTACAATGTTACCATTCATTAAAGTCGCTCAGCAACCCATCGTCAAAAATCTGCCATTCTGTAGAGACAACGCAACTATACCAATATGGTCCCATCCAACACCGTCCTCCCCAACCTAAACTAGACACCTTTTTCACATTGTTTCACCTTTCACCTTATGGCTTATACACAAACACATGTATATATATTAGGTACCCTGTTCACATCCGACCAATGCTGGTATGACTTTGCCCCATGGAAAAGAAAAGAAAAAAAAAAAAAAAAAAATAGTTTCCAAAAAAAATGTCTCCCGCCACAATCCAACTCCTGAGATCCCTCATCCTCAACGACACTCCCCTCGATGCCGTCAAGTCTGCGATAGAGGCGGGTGTCGATTTGAATTTCAAGGCAACGGGGGAAGAACTCTTGTCAAAGGAAGAGTTGGAAAGTCTCAGTGAAGAGAGAAAAGTATGGGTTACTGGAATCAGTCAATCAGCTTACGGGTAACAAACTCTTCCTTTCCCATTCCATACGTATCCACTTTATCTTTTCATCCTTTCCCTATCTCATCCGTAGTACTGCAATCCTTCTCCTCATCCCTTTCCCCATCCTATACCTATCCAAACAATCCTTCCCCTCATCCTTCCCCTCCATCTAACAATCTCCCCACCTCTAGAGACACCTCCATCCTCTCCGACGACCTCCTCGGCTGGTCCGCCCGTCTCAACCGCCTCGACATCCTCCAACACCTCCACCCCCTCCTCGACCTCTCCCGTGACAACCAAAACGCCCTCTTCAAATCCTCCATCTGCAACCACCTCCCCATCGTCCACCACCTCCTCACCCTCCCCCCTTCTCCCCCTCCTCCCCTACAACCACCCGCGCCATCTCCCCATCACCGAATCCGCCATGCACGGACACGTCAAAGTCGTCACCGCCCTCCTTCAAGCCGGCATGGATCCAAATCAATTCAACGGTATGCCCGTGTTGCGAGCGTGTGATGGGAACCCTGTTTCATTGGATGTGCTTCGGGTGTTGTTTGAGGCGGGCGCTAGGGTCAACCCGCAAGATGATCCGGTGAGGATTGCTGTCGAGAGGGAGGATGTGGGGTTGGTGAAGCTTTTGTTGGAGTTTAAGGCGGATTTCTTTGAAGTCACTGGGATGGTTGATCAGAAGGGGAATGTGGAGTTGGCGAGGTTGATTGTGATGGGTGGGTCTGGGTATGATTTGAATGAGGGGACGCCAAAGGAGATTAGGGAGGTCGTGGAGGCTGTGAGGGCTGCAAACAAGTGATCTTTGTTGCGGTTTAGCCCTTGACGTTAGTTTTTTTTAGTTTTAACCGTTTACCTTGATTGTTTTTAATTGGGTTTAGACCATTACTTTGATTTTTTTATTGGGTTTAACCCTTTACCTTGATTTTTTATTGGGTTCAACCCCATTCCCTTGATTATTCGCTTCGCGTACACGTATACGGCGTCCATAGAAACTCTGTTTTTAACAATAAAAAAAAAAGAGTGCATAAAAAACGTAATAACGTTAAAAAAATTGGAGGACACTCTTGACCGGTAGTAACAATCATCTTCCCCCAAAAAAAAATTACAGCCCGTTTTTCTACACAAATTTATTCTATATCAAATATCACCCGAACCAACTATTGACGTCAAGTTGTATGTTGTGACTATAATAAGTCTTCCCGATCAAGTCGCTTTTTCCCAAGGTACACCGTTCACGTATTGGTTAACGTAGTTGGTCAAATGCAGCATCCCATGCTTAAATCCAACAAATCCAAAACACCACATCCGCGAAAATTCAATCAAAATTCACCAAACCTCCTAAACCACGTTCACGCAAATACATCCAAAAAAAAAGTTCACACACAGAATTCAATTAAAGTTTGTCGTCAACGTATAAAAAAACCAAATCACATAAATAAAAGTATTTTAAAAAGTCCTTAAATATCTCTCCCGGCCATTTCCCTTCCAAACAAATAAATAAAGATCAACAAAAAGTTTAAAAACAGGGGTTAGCCTCTTCTCCAACTTGGGAGGTGTCATCATGAGAGCCCAAAGAAAACAGGGACGACAAAGATGAGGATATCGAGACTCTCATACGAAGAGATTGAAGGTCTTTTTCTCTTTGCGTGGCAGCCTACGCAAAAAAAGTCAATCCATGACATCACCAAAACAAAGAATAAAATCTCTCACCTCCACACAAGTCCTTATCTCAACACACGCCTCACAAACACAAGTCCCAATCCAACATCTCTTCCCCTCCCCAAAATCTCCCTCATCTCAACAGTCCCCTCCGCAGACCTCAACATCTCCAAAACCTCATCATCCCCACCCCCCTCCCACCACCACCCCAACCTCCTCCCCTCTCCCAACCCCGCGCCCCATCACCACAGCATCAATCCCTTCCACCCTCCTGGATCTCACAACAGGTCGCGTAATCACCGCAAGCTCCTCAGCAGACCACCATCCACCATCATCCACAGGTACATCCAACGTCATACCATGAATCCCCTCCTCCTCATCAACAAGAGTCGTTGCACTTGACATTTGAAGCCTCGTGGACTGCCGCGTCGGAAGGGGAGGTCGTCTCGTCCCCATCGGCGGTGAAGGTCCAGGGGTAGGAAGAATATAGCCTTCCCCCATTTTACCCTTGACCGCACAATCATAAGGATACCGCTCCCTTACATCCTCCATCTCCTCCTCCTGCGACCCCAATTCATCTCGTTCCAATTTCAATCTCCCCGGCGACTCATCCCTCACTTTCCTCCTCAACCACCCCGTCAACACCTCCATGCTCCTTTTCGCCATCCCACTCTTCTCCACCGCGCCCGATATCAGTTCCTGATCCACATCCATCCCTCGTTGCCGCATCGCACTGTCTACAAGCGATGTGGTTCTAAGGGACACAGAGGCATCCGATTCAATATGCTGGCCTCCACATCCTCTTGGGGTGGATAAAAACCCAGGTGGAGGCTCAAAGGACGGCCGGGTGGGTGACGATAAGAGTGCCAATGAAGCGTCATCCATGGAGGGGAGCCCTTGGTCTTAAAGGCAACATAGCACCGGTAATGGTAGAGGTAAGGATTGTAGAAGAATCATTGGATGTGTGATGAAAGGTTTTGAATAAAATATCGGACGCCTTGGATGTTAGACGCTTGAGGAGCGCCGATGTTGGGTGTGAGTCTTTGAATGATTCCAGTGATGTTGGCGAAGTGGGGGAGGATGATTCAACCTCAGAGTGAGATGTCTTTCTCGACCTTGGAGGAAGGTGTGGACGAGACTTTTTCCTTGGAAGCGGAAAGGCAAAGATGGAGTGCGCATTGGACGGAGACGACGGAGATGTTGGAGATGCAGTGGAAGGGCTTGGTATACGATTATAATGCGGTTCATGCATCACAGCCGTAGTTGGGCTGGGTATGGGTGAAAGCGGGGATATCGGCGACGGAAGCGGGGATGGATGAATGAATGGCGATGGAGAGCGACTACGAGACGGCATCTCAAGCGATATGGTTCGGACCGGAGGCCGATGGTGTCGCGAAGGAGCAATCATGTCATTCAGGATGGTGGTCGTTGCTGCAAGGTTTGAGGTTGATTGCGCTAACCGTAACGGGGACTTTGGGGGAAGGTCTTGTTGGCTACGCGATGAGGAGAAGGATGAGGACGGTGATGAGGGAGAAGCCTGATTGAGGGGATGTTGATACGGGGTGGCGTTGGTCGCCGAGCCCCCGGAGGTGGAGAAGTATCCTTGGATTGATGTTTTGATGGAGAATCCAGTAGCTGAGTATCTTTGGATAAAGCACCAGCGGCGGTCCCATCCCGGGTATCTTCCATTTCTGGCTGAAGAAGTCGACCAAAGGGTAAGGAGTGAATATTGTTTACGATGGCATGTACTGATACCGTCATTCAATAGATGGAAAGCAGGAGTGTGGGGTTGGATGATGGATGTATAGAGCCTTGTATTTTTTAAAAGGTGGTTAAGTAAATTGTATATCTTACTTTAGCTGACAGCAACAAGCAAATCAGCCACCTTGATTTGAACTTTGGCTTTTCTTTTTTTTTTTTTTTTGCTCTTTTCACAAATTGATTTATCTATTTATTAAAGGGTGTCCGAAAGTATCGGATTATTGGAAGTCGAATGAATGAGATCCCACTGGGCTTTCTTCTTTCTGCCTTGGGCTTGTTTGTATTCCAAATCTAAACTTTAACAAAAAACTAATAAATAATAGTAATAATAGGTAAAAGTACATTGACAAACATGCAAGAAATACTGTTAGGTGAGAAAGCTATCCTTAAAACCTTGATGGTAGAGTAGGTAAGACGTCAATGCAGAATGGAGTTTGGTTGACTCAACAAAGCAACGTTTATCTCTCCAACATTTTTGCGCAATAAAGCTCTTAAATTTTAACAACCCGATCAAATTCTATGATCGGGTAGAGTTCGTATTCAAACAGTTAGCAGACTTTTTAGCCGCATTGCGAGAAAAGTGTAAGCTACGTAGAAGATTACCTATCAGAATTAAGACTTGAATGTTTACATAGCTGTGTGGTTCTGACTGATACGTCACAACCTCCAAATAACAGTAACTAAAAGTCTTTCCGGTAGATGTCTATCGCCCAAACGGTTACGGCGTGGGGTTGCCGCGGTCATATGATAATTAGAGGAAAAGATATGCAAACAATCGAATTGCGGGCGTTCCTTCCCAAATACAATAGAGCGAGATGGGTAAATCGCAACAATAGCTTAAACTTTGACCAGTAATCTAAGTCAGAGCTGAATATCATGATCACATTTTCCTAACTGGGTAGCTTTCTAAGTCGTGCCTTGAAATGATTATCATCTTACGTTCCAATTGGGTTTACTGATCGACGAATGAATTATTCTATCGCCTATCACACCCACATTAAGAGATTTTCATTCTTCTTACTTACAGAATGAATGCGATAAAGGGTCCAGCCCTTGTTCTTGCTGCAGTAGGATTGACTACCTTACAGTGAGTATTGTGACTTCCTTCGACTTTCTGCCGTCACCGAAACCAGCTGAAGGGGAACACGATCCAACTTCGTCAACCACTACCTTGCCTCACAAAGATGCCTGGATCAAAAGATGAGGGCGTCAGCTCGAGTCTCCTAAAAGTCAAATCTAGCCCTCAGGCCAGCCTGGACCACCTCCCAGCATGGGATTTGCAAAGCGCATCACAGGTGGCTTGCGTTCCTACCTTAGCACCGCATCTCTTCGCATGAAAACCGCCAGAGAGAAGGTTGACGACGATGATGATGATGAGAAAGAGGGATCTGATAACAAGAATGGGAAAGGCATCCACGGGTTAGGAAACAAGGTGAACGGCAACGGTCTTCAACCCGTTAGCACTGCCTCTAGCATGTCGATTGGCACGTCTCGCTGGCCTCACGCGCGAGAACTCAGTGAAACGTTTGGTTTAAAGATGCGCTACATTTCATCCATCCTTGCTGTTACACTCATGAACGGTGGTCTTATCGCCATCACATACGTTCTCGCAGATGGGACCAACATTAAACTCTCCCCTGCTGCAGTCCATTACGCAGGTGGCGTCATTCTCGAATTAATCCTTCTCGTCACCAACACCATGACCGTGTTCGCTGTTGACCTCGGCATCAGTATTCTCCTTGCTATCATGCTCACATCACGAGGATACAGTATGGCCGCCTGTGGGTTTATGCAAACGAACCCTGTCCTCAGGCTTTCTTTCACAAACGAGCTTTCCCTAAACTCGCCCTGTAGAAAGACTTTGGAGAGGGTAGCTTTCGCGTGGATTCTTCTCGAATCGCTAAAACTCGTTTCTCCAATTGGAGCAACAGGTTTGGACGCTAGACCCGTTCGTATGGTCTCCTCAGCCTCCCCGTGCATCGTGTTTGACGGATCTGATATCAGGGATAGAAATTTTCCCACGTTCTGGAGCGCTGCTGGAGTCGCCGAGTTTATCTATGGTACCTCCCATTTCCACCAACCCGCATCCTTCTCATCGTCTTCTCCTTAAACTCTCTTTCCTAGGTACCGCTCTTGGATGCATGAGGTCCGAGTTTCCCTGCACAGACAAGGGTTCTGAATTTGTATTTGGCCGCAATTGAGCGGTGCAGTCGGTGATGGCGACACCATTGTCGGACCCGGATACCACATGTACATTACCAGTACATGTTCCTGTCACAACACCAGCAACCCTGACGTTGTAAGAAAAGGCATTCTGACCGCTCAAGATATTGCAGCAATACGACCAGCGTTGAACCAGTCCAACCATTTCGTGATGCTCTCCACCAACGTCACCGTCTCAACGATTGAAGATATGGTGTCGTTCTCCATCATACCAGGAAACATAAAGACGTGTGGAGGTCTTCGAGCTGAAGTTATGCCTGTTTGCTATACTGAGGTTAGAAACCTCTCGATGTTTCAGTGGTCAGTACGTTCCTCACGGATGGAACGACAGCTTCCATTGCTCTCGTTGATTCCCAAGTTCAAGAATTTCAAACGCGATCGACGCCCACTTCCGTCATCGCGCCTGTTATGACGAGTATCATGAATCCAGGAAAGCCTTACATCCTGACGCTGCTGTGTTGTGCCTGGAATGATTAACGCTATCATGTATTGGACGAGTTCGGATCTTATTGGTGTGGACCCGTCGTTGCAGGATGTGGGAATTGAGACCATGGTCAGCATTTTGCTTCGCGCAGGGTTCCAGAGGAATTTTAAGACAAAGGGAAGTTCTTGTCCAAAGCGAGAGGAGGTCATGGATACTTCTTTCATTGTCCTGCGCGACTGGAGTGTTAAGAGATTTTAGTATCTGCCGCTCTCCAGGTAATCGTCTTTTCTTACTCTTACTGAAGAAAAGCTAACCAAAGTAATTACAAAAAAATTAGACCGGCATGTCGATCATCGCGCTTTTAATCTCCCTCCTTTGGCTTTTCAGAACCTCTCCATCCTCCCCGCCCTTCAAGCGATCAGGAACCCATCATTCTTCATGACGCTCCTCAGCGACTCCCCGTTCTGCGTCAACCTCCAAGGCACAGGAACGCTCCAAGACATGTGATCTGGCAGAACCTTGACCTGATTGTAAAGATTGGCGAGAACATTGAGACGTTGATGAGAATGTTGGACGGATTAAAATGGAGAGGTAACGAACGATTCATTTTCATCTTTTTTGCCTGTTTCAGAGTTAACGGTGTTGTGTTTGGATTATTAATGGGATTTTATAGAGCTAAGCTGGTTCGACCGCTTAAGAATGGTAGAATCTACGCTTAATGGAGCAAGTCGACCTATGTAAACAAGACAAAGAATATAACCCCAAAAAAGAATAACGTATACTGATAAATAGAAGTGCCACACATCCTCCTCATTGTTTTTTTTGTTCATAATCATTTTTATTAATGATATCGTTTAATAAAGAATATGCAGAATCTTGACGTTTTATGTACTGTACCTCTTCATCCGACGATAGTCAAACAAGTTTAAGTGGAGCAGCACAAAAAAATTTATAGGTCATTGCAATGGTGGCGATAAACGATATACTCCATATAAGAGTACAAAGAGCAAATACAAAATCAAAGGCTACGCAAAGATTTTCTCTGGTGTTAACGGTTATGTTTGCAGTTTATTAAAAAATGTATTACTTTGCGCAAACGAAGAAAGGATCATGGTACCAAGACTTGCCATAATGTACCAGAAACTTTTGTAACGGTAAGAGCTTGCTGACCTTCGATTTTCTTGAAATTCAAGACGTTTTTTTTTGCCACCAACGTTGAAAGGAGTCCTACACGATTTGCAAGTTAGCACAGCCGGTCATAATAAAGTTAGAAAAGTAGCAAGTGCAATCCATATAATAGATCATAAAGAAATAAAGACACTCACTGCAACCCAATATCAACCCTCAGCGCCTTCCCCCCTCCCTTCCCATCATAGCCAATCGACTAGCAAACTCAATTTCAGCCCCATCACATCTCACCACAATATCTCCTTTACTCTTTTCGAAGCAAAAAGATGGAACACTATGATGCCATCATTTAACGATGATAGCGATATATCTACGAGTTCCTGGAGAGGCACTTTTTCTTTGAAGAGAGGTTTTTAGGGTTCAGGAGGTGGAGGGTTGTGGGAGTTAGGGCGAGAATGCGGGGGGCGTCTTTTGTGGGGTTGTGGCGATGAAGTTTTATGCAGGAGATGGCGCTGAGAAGGGGCTCTGGGTTGTGTACCGTTAAGTTAGAAGAAAGGACGGCCATTTAAAACAGATGAGTATATGATTATTACCTCCATTCGAAACTTGCGCCCATTTTGATGAACACTCGGGGGATGTAAGACCCACCCTATCTGCAGAAAATCCTTTCTGCGTGCTGAAGCAGAAAAAAAAACCGTCAACTTTTGTTCATATATATAAAATAAAAAAAACATAAAGAACCCCACCTTCCCGCATAGCTTTCCTTATTCCTAAACAGCTCCCATGCGACAACTTTCCACCTCAAATATTCCCTCCTCTCTGCACTGAGCCCTCTCCTATAATTCCGTGCCAAACAACGATCATATGTCACCCTCAACGTTTCTGCCAGAATTTTCATTCCTCTTCCGGATGGGGGTTTTGGCCATTTCATTGTTCGCCAATGCACACCGGCCTCGCGCATCCGGGTGATAAGATTGTTGAGGTATCTGAGGTTGCGGTGACGGCGGTAATTGCGTTGGATCATGGTGGCTGCGTATTTGGGGATACGGGTGCGCTTGTATTTGACGAATTTGCGAGCCTATGTGATATGTAAGTTCGGTAGTCATAACCGACGAAGAAAGACGTCTAAGGAATATAGAATTGATGCTCACCCTCCTTCCTCGTTGAATTTTTTGCAATATGATGGTACTCTTTTTCAATCTAAGATATTTCAAATGGTACTAAGAAACATGAGCAAGATATTTAAATTATATCACAGCCTACCTGATACCTCCGAATATTTGCCTGTAACTTTATAAGGACCGCTCGTACCCTCTGATACTCCTTTTGAGCCTTGTAGGCCAGCCAACGAGCTCTAATCAACGTCGCAAGACGATGCTTCGCTGCATTCCTCGAAGTTTCAAGACTAACCAGCTACACACCCTGTTAGTCACGCATGAAAAGCAACCCCACTTCATTACCGTTGACGGATTCTTTATAAATATCTTTTGTTTTCCCAAGCTTCCATTCCGCCGCTCCAATCTTCAACGCCTCAAACACAGCCTTCACGCCCTCGATAACAAGCTCCGACCCAACAGGAATGGCCGCCCCCTTCCATTTGGGCCATGTCAAAGGTGATAGCATCTTGAAACGATCCAAGAATTTTGCGTATTTCTGACGATAACAGAAGCCGGAACGACGGACACGAACACTTTCTTGAAGACCTAGATAGCGGATTTGATGGAGAACGAGTTCGGGCTCAAAGAGACCAGCGGTTTTAGAAGCGTTGGGTTTGATGCAGCGGATATAATGGGGGTTTTTGCTCATGAGGAGTTCGATAAGAGACGCCATGGACGCCTAGCCCAGGTTTCAGGACAGATCACAAAAAACCGAGACATTGAAGTAGATCTTACCTTAAACTGTGACCCCAATGTCTCTGGTCGCTTAGAATGAGTCTGTGACGTCGAATCCTCTGCCCCAGGTTGTGCCACCGGATAAAGGTCCCTCACAATAGCTCTTGAACTTGCCGCTCCCAAATTCACCAAATCCCTATACAGCAAATCCTTATTCTTCTCCAAGAACCCATCAGTGCAATAAGACACGTCACCGGCGTAATGATGGATGATGAATACATCTGGGGTGAGACGAGAAGTCCGAGGGTTTTTCTCTCGAGAGTCAAAGTGTTTGTGATGGACGGCAACGTTGTTGAGACGAGAAAGGAAGGTTGTATCGGTATTTTCGGACATGGCGCATTCGTCGTCCAAGACGGCGAGGATGCCGGTGCGTTTCTGGCGGTTTTAGTGAATTCTTTCATGGAGTGCTTACAGATTCAATTAAGTCGCAAATGATGGCGTTGTTGAAGTATTTGATTTCAGTCCATTCAATACCCTATTCATCAATTAGATTTTCTCTCACCGTTTTTCAACGTTACCTCCTTTGCATACTCTTCTTGCTCGGATTTCAACGTCAATTCAATAAAAAGCTGCTGGAGCTTCTCGTTGCAATAATTGATCATAAGCTGTTCAAAGCCGTTTCGTGCCATAATTTCAAAGCCGTAAATCTATACAAACTGGTAAGAAAGAAAGCAGAAGCCAGTCTTGCATACATCAAGGACTCCAATAACATTTCTCCTTCCCTTAATATTTGATTGTGACATGATGTGCTCATTGATTTTCTTAATAAGCCAATTAAAAAGTCGGCCGTAAAGCGATTTTGCGAATGCATCTCTTGCATACATTGCCTGGAATATTGTAAATCAAGCATATGATATATAAGCAACCTGTTCTGGACTTAAAGGAACCGAGATATCCTTCTTTGTAGCGGGGTCATAAATAGAGCGGTAAGTGAGACCTTTCGCTAAATCCGACGGCGACGTTCCCAACAAACTTGCTGCCTTTGTCAAAGCTTCCAGAATAAGTACATATTCAAACGCATCCCATACCTTCACTCTTAAAAACACTACTTCCTGCTACCCCACAGTATCCGTTGCATTAATCCATCCAGGTTTAGACGCATCAAATCGAATGTTCCCCAGAAGCAATACAGCGGCAAGAACCTTCCAGATCTCGCTCCTATCTTCTGCGCTAATACCTAACGTCTCCAAACTGTCCAATGTATGTTGGAAGGCACGAGAGTCTGTTAAGGTTCGCGTTCCGCCCTCTGAGTCGTCGGGTGAGGTGACGGTGACAACGACGGGGCTGGTGGCGGATTCTCGGATTTGAAGAGGTGCGCTGGGGCCAAATGACTGGGATTGAGGAATTTGAGGGATCAGGTAGGAGTAGTCCCGCACTTGGGGAGTAAGTCCGAGATTTGCTACATAGAGCATTATCAGTCAAAGTCTTAGAACGGAATACATACATAACTCCTCGGTGCTTAAACCCGACAAGAGTTGGTAGAAAATATGGAAGGAGCGCTCCTTTTCTGGTACGGCCACCACTCGCGGACTTTTCTAACAAATCTAAACACTATTAAATCGAAGTATGCGAACATGCGCCAACATGTAGTAATTTTCCCTCCGATAGGATTGCCTCTAAAGTCAAATTGCAAATCCATATATTTTCCCTGAAGAGGTTGTGAGATATGAGTGTAAAATAAGATCCTTAAACTCACAAATCTTGAAGAGTTATCATTCTTTGTCGTCTTTGCGTTTCCAAAAGCCTCCAGCACCGGATTACAATTCAACAATTGATCCCGAACCTTTTCAACTCCTTCCGACTGGCGACTTACAGCAGCAATATACCTCATTAAAATCTTCGATGCCTCCGTCTTTCCCGCACCTGTAGGTTTGGAAAATGGTGAACACGCGGTGATGACTACAATATGCTTACTGATTCGCCAGTTATAATCACGCATTGGTCTCGGTCACGGTCTTTCATGTCCCGGAAAGCAGCGTCAGCAAGAGCAAAGCTAACAATTGATGAGTACGAATCGCCAGCTGCCCATACATATGAGGTGACATCTCGTAAATATTGGTCCCTTGGTATTTCCGAACCCATGCATCAGTGTAGATATCAATAGGCTTGTAAGGATTCACAGCTACGACCACGTTCCCAATAAACGTCTAAGCATCCATTAATTTCCCGCACCACTTCAATTGTCTGCTTGTTTTCTTACGTATATTTTGTCATTTTGAAATCGGACTCGAAGGTTATCGCACACGCTATCCTCAGTTATCTCATTTAGAAGAACGAAGTCCTCCACGCCCACTGGGATATCCGAAGCCATGCCGTCGACTGAGGAATGAGACGTTACGAGAGCGTTCAAGACCCTTAATTACGGCAAGCAAGTTATTGAATGTTTTTCTTTCCAGCTCAACAACAAGTATGAAGCGGTCCATGATTGATCCACATATTGAACAAAGGGCGTATTAAGTGTTCCAATCATTTCCTACCATTTTTTACACGCGGACACGCAGCGGTTTTTCGTGTCTACCAACAAAGTCTCCTTGGAGCGAACAGTTGCTGCCTCTGTCCACTCAAATGATTGTCAAAATTACTTAACTATACCTCAATGACCTTTCTACGCCTTCCTCCAGACATATGGCGACGCATCGCTCTGTATTTGGCCTACGACGAAAAAGAAACATCACACTCTGGCCTTTTACATGTTGCAAATGCGTCTAAGGAGTCCAAAAGCATCTTCACAAGTCCTCCATTCAGTCGAGTATGGCAAGTAGCTTTGAGGCAACGATGGCCATGGGTTGCAGCACAACGGGCAGCGCTCGGTTATGCCAACTCAAATCAACGAAGTGAAGGTGGAGATGCTGATGTGGACTTCTACGCCATGCTCTTGCTCATTCAGTGTGGATTGAAATGTCCGGTTTGCCGAGAATCATGTGTGGAGGAGATTGGAGATGAATCCAATGATTTGTTTTGCCGAGCTTGCGAACATGCAGAGGGTTCAGAGGTGGAGGACTGTCAGGGATGCAAAGCTAGAGTTGCAGTGAGTTTTTCCGTTTCTTACATATAAATACTTAACCATATGAAACCTTTGAAGGCCCGTCTGAAGAAAAGAATACTCGAGTCTTTCTGGTTGCAATGCCCATGCTGCGATTATTCTCGGTCAAAGAGAAAAAATCAAACCTCTCGTCGAAAGGCCTGGACATGTGAATCCCTCTTGGACCAAGTGGAAGAACGCTTCTTTTGTTCTCGTCTCTGCGGAGATGCGATTGCCCAGATTGAATGTGAAGCGGACGGATGTGACCATGGATGTGCTGCATGCTTTAAGGACGGGAATATTATTCGTGTAGAGGAAGGCACTGTTGACGGTGTCAGCAAGTATTGGCTGTGCAAGGAAAATGATGATGATAGTTTGGCGGATGATGACGACGATGAGGATGATGATGACGATGATTTAGCTGCGATGGGGTTGGAGGGTTGCCTGGTAGAAGGGTTGATTGGGACAAGCTCTACACCGAACAGACGCCGGCCGGATGAGAATAAGTGGTGGGAAAAGAAGGCGAAGAGGTGCAGGGAGCTTGGCAGTATGTTTGGAGAATGTGTTTGTGGGGAGTGTGATATCTACAATGGTGGCCTTGATGAGGAGATTATTCCCAACTCCGAAGGTTTTTAAATATACGATCTACATTTGCTGTCGTGTTTCTCTATAAGTGTCGATCATATTATACACATATTATATATTGAGAGCAAAAAGAAAAAGACTTCGTTTGGATGATAATAGCACAACGTTCCTTTATTATAAAAAAACAACTAAGCAATATAGCCCCTCATTACAACAACACCAGGCATCAAAAGAAGGGTTTCATCGACGTCCCCTGCCCCTGTTTCTACTCCTTGAACTATCTGAATCAGATGAATACGACCTTGACCTTGAATACCGCCTTCTTGCTGGCCTTGAACGACTTCGTGACCTTGAGCGTCTCGACCTCGACCTCGACCTCGACCGCGACCGCGACCTCGACAGCGACCTCGACCTCGACCTCGACACAGACGGAGTGCGACGACGACGGCGTCGAGACCCAGAACTACTAACACTTCGACTTTTGCTTCGACTTCGACTGCGCCCACGTGCAACAGGACGACGACGATCGTCATCACTATCGGACTCTTTTCCTTTACCTTTCTCCACTTTGCCTGCATCCGCGGCAAGTAGAGCATCTTTTGTCCTCACCTCTTTGGTGACGTCTTCTTTATTGTCTCTGTTGTCGCGGATTCTTGTTCTTAAATCTTCGTCCCTGCTATGTCTACCACTACGATCCCCAGATATATCCCGACCTTTACGATTGCTTTCGTCGCGACCCCTCTCATGATTTTCAGGCCGACGGTCCGGATGCCCGCTATATCTATCATTCGGTTCAGGTCGGCGGTCATGGGGCCCATTGAACCTGTCATTGGACCTGAAGCCCCCGTTAAAAGAACCGCCGTTAAACGCACGTCCCCTGTACCCCCCTCCTCCTCCTCCTCCACGATAGCCCCCAAATTCAGAGCCGTATTGCTGAATAAAAAATCGTTAATATGCAAATTCGATGTTAATGGGTGGCAATGGATACCATGAAAACAGCGATTATGAAAAACCTACCATTGAACCACGCCCTTTTACAATTCTACCCTTAATATCTTCACGCGGTTGAGGCGCTACAGGCTCACCTCCTTCCTCCAAAGGAGCAGGAGCAGTCGGATCCTTCCATTCCCTTGTTGACGGTTTCGCCGTAAACCCTCTATCCAGAAACTTATGCTCTGGGATATTCAACCTCGGATCATCAAACCCAGGCATCACCTCCTCCTCCTCCTCCACCTCCTCAACCGCTTCTCCATCTTCTTTATCACTCTCCGCATCCGAACCCTTTGCTTTTTTCGACTTTTTCGACTTTTTGCTCTTCTTGCTCTTCTTGCTCTTCTTTTTCTTCTTTTTCTTCTTCTTATCCGAATCCGACTCCGAACTTGAACTGGAATCCGATACAGCGTCACGCTTTCTCTTACTTTCTACTTCTACTGGCGGTGCTGGCGCACGGGGCGCAGTCGCCTTAATCAGCTCTCCGCAATTAGCAATTTGAACAAGCTCTAAAGGCTTATCGCCTTTATCCACCGCCAGTGACTCTAATTTTCTAAACACATCAACTCCAGAAATCAAACGACCGAAAACGACATGTTTTCCGTCTGAAAAAGCATTAGTCTTCATATTGTTTATAAAACTTACTCAAATGTGGAGTTGGGACACTTGTGATGAAAAACTGCGACCCGTTCGTCGCGGGTCCTTTGTTGGCCATGGATAAAAGATGCGGCTGGTCATGCTTCCGTTTAAACGATTCATCGGCAAATGGACCGCCATAGATACTCTCCCCACCCGTTCCATCCCCTCTCGTAAAGTCACCGCCCTGAACCATGAAATCTACTAATGTATCAATTTTATGGGCCATGCACGGGTTCCTTACCTTTGATAATTCGATGGAATGGGCATCCCTTATATGATAGCATGACACCTGACTTTTTCGACTTTCCGCGCTCCCCAGTACATAAAGATCTTGAAAGCATGTCAGAGTTGCATGTCCGAAGTAAAACACCATCCGATTCCTGTACCTAAAGTTCTCCACAGTCCTTGGCACCTCATCTTTAAACAGCTCAAATATCATTCTCCCTACTTGCTGCTTCTCAACCCCAGTTCCAACCGTAACATCAAAGAAGCAACGAGGGTTATAATCCCCAGTGTTGGCCATCTCAATTTGAAAAACTTTGAGAAATTCGGAGAAATATAGGTACAAAGTCAATGGCTGACTCGGACACACTTCGTTTACGAAAGGCTCAAGGAGCGGCAGTAACCGCCTCCCTCGCCGACAAGATTGCAGAGAAGGCAAAAGGAAGACCTTTACCCCTTAAGCGACCCGTCTTTGCAAAGTATGACCTTCACTCGCTTTCAAGGGAGGCTGATGATTCTCTCTTGTAGGGGCTTATACCTCAAACTCGCCTTTTTTAGCATCCTCATGTTCACCCTCCCCATCGCAAGCTTTTTCTACACACAAGAATACATCTTTAAAGGTACCTTCTTCCTCGCGTATCCATATTAATATATGAAAGGCAATTCAACATACAGTGCTATTGTCGCAGCTATCGTTGCAAACATTGTGTTGATCGCATACATCATTGTGGCTTTCCTCGAAGACGATGAAGACGATGAGAAACTAAAGAAAAAAACTTAAAAACCCCATTTTCTTAGTGTATATTTTGTAAATGTAAAATACAATCGCATGCATGAAACGGGCTTTACCATTTTCCACTGACGACGACCCGAAAGCGTCTCGCTTGAAAGAACATAACGAGCAGGTCAGAGCAAACGGTTCAGAAATACCGTTACTTATTGGGTAGATCACACTCCTAGTTCAGCATGGGTCTCAAGAATCACTCTTCAAAACTCTGGGCCAATGTCCACTCTGCAGTCTCACTTCCCTACGAGAGACCAACCAGCGGTTGACGTGCACCACCTGCCGATACGTGGTCGATATTGGATTTGATGGCATTAATCTCCATACCGCCAAAACCATCCTTCTTAAGATCCTCTCCGATCATGGGTACACATAAAAAACCCAACCACCTACTTACTTCCAGATTACACTGTCAGGCGACCCCCTTGCTAAATGTCAAGCACCTACTAGGCGACGGGGATTCTCTTTTAATGGCCGAATGCACTCATTGCGGTCTTTTCGAAGTGGCTCTGTAAGCCGTAGTTTATTACAAAATTAGAAAGCAGACCGATTCCTCAAATCCTCCATCTTCTTCGCCACCTCCGCAACAGTTCGATCCAACTCCTCCGCCGAACTCCTCCTCGTTTCCAATGGCAACAGATTGAAAAACTCGCATATGTCTCCATCAATCACATTTTTGACGGGAACATAGGAGCTACGGAAGGCAAGATGGTCGCGACCACATAAGGGGGGGAGTTCTTGACGCATATGCATCTCGAGAGTTTGAAAAAAGTCAACATCGTCTTTGGAAATGAACGGTATAAGAACTCCAATACGGCCAAGGAACGTCGTGTAAACCAAGACTTCCCTACCGCCAGCAACCAGGCTGGCTTTTTGGAGAGAAGTTATGGTTTCGCCAACATGGAATTCGCAGATACGTTCAAGCTACCAAATTTAGAAATACAATGAATCACACGGAATAAATACCTTGTGTGGAGCACCATGCAGATACCCCTTTTCAAAAAGCAGCTTATTCCCTGTCGGATCATCATCTATATCCAACGAAATCTCATTCGACAATCTTGTCACGAACACATTTCCAAACTTATCTCCACCGGCAACAGTATCATAATCCAACATCACCGTAGACGTAATCCATCGAACCTGAGTATCATCCGCAAATATATAAATTTTGTTATCCTGAGGAATGTACACGCAATAGTGCACGGACTCTTGTACGTCTCCGACAACAATCCGGTTGCCTTGGGTATGAAGAGAAACAATGATATTAGGGAAACTCTGAAAAATCTTTAGTCGAGATTAACAGCAGATATAGCAAAACCTTTGCCTCGCACTTCCTTAGAAGCTTTTTTTTCCAAGATCATATATCCTAAGAACCTTCCCCATTCCCACGAGGAGTCTTCCATGGAACGAACAGATGGCGTTCGGAATATCCTCAATCTCAGTCTAGTAAAATATAAACATGTCGTCATAAGAAAAACTAGCATACCAAATGCAGGAACTCAAGCGAATTGCCATCAGATGCAACCTTATACGTCAACAAGATCCCGTTCTTGCATGATCTCGGGTTAGGGATCGAGGCCCTCGCACCCCCGATAATTACAAAAGTCTCACCCGGCGCTGTTGCCGGGAACGTAACGATTTGTATACTAATAAATGTGAGTACAGACTTCCATAATAACTCTCACCAAAAAGCCGCATTATTATTATCTAAATCATAAAGAGCGAGCGTCTCCGCCGTTAATGGGTTGATCAACCTCACACAACTCGCCCAATTCCCTGCCTCAGCTCTTGGAAGACCAAACTGGGCAGGCGGGAGTTCTTGAGGTGTTTCAAACTCCTCGCCACTTTCTTCCATCATTTCTTTTGCCTAAAAATGTTAGAAAACATGTTTAGGAAATAAAAAACCTTCTCTTCCAAAATCTTCGCTTTTTCCGCAGGTGAGTAAGTGTAATGATCTGATTCAATGATCACGAAGTTGTTGAAATTGGGGATGACTGCGAATCGGCGGGGGGTGTACTTGAGAGGAACGACGTGCTGGTTAAATACTCCACCCAAACGCTCAATAACAAGAATCCTGTCATTATTAATGCAATGTCATTCGCAAATGCTTACCTCAAAGTGTTTCCCGAAACTGCGACAATACCCTCAGAGCATTGTTCAGAGCTGAAGCTTGAACCGTATTCCAACATATCATAACTATACATATTAAAATTAGATTTAAATCAAAAGGAGAAGAAAGCACAGGCCAATCAACTTACGATATCGGAATAAGCTTATTCCTCGACTGGTAAGTAAAGCTCAGCCATGGTCTCGTCGACAAACAAAGCAACGCAGGTGACCCCTGAACCGTAACGTTAAACAGCTTCACCCCCTTCGATCCTAAGAACCGAAGTCTCGAATCCGAAATCGTTCCTGTAACACTATCAAGTGTTGTGCGAAGCAGCACACCGTTCTGAAGCCCAATGTTAAGGTAGGTGTTTCCAACTGAGGTTCCGGTGTCCATCATTTCAATGATAGCAAGAGATTCAGGAGCTGCTGACACCGCCTAAACAGCGTTAGAGGTAGCGAAAGGGAGGACGAATGAAACCTGAAGAGCCAAAGATCCAAGGCAATTGTCTGGGTCAAGTGAGATAATACGGACAGTATTGTCCATGCATCCAACGGCCTACATAAAAGAAAGGCGTTTAAGCAATAAGCAACAAACTGAAATGCAGGGGATACAAGGGACATAAGCGTCGGCTTACCAAAAACTTGCTGCGTTGACGTCCTTCGGGTAAGAAACCAAGCGACAAAGCAGTTACAGGAGCTCCCAATTCCTTCCGTTCCTGGTACTCATTAAGTTGTCCTCCCGCATCCAACTCGAAATAAACAAGCTCAAAGCTAGAGAGGGCAACGACAACCTATAAAAATATCAGCACCTGTGACTTTTTCTTAATAAATACAAACCTGCCGTTGGTTGCACGTAGCCTTCACAACGACCTTGCTGCCTGGTGCCTTCCACTCACTGACTCGTCTGTCAGACCGAATGTGACGAATACCGTTAGGGTATACCTATGGAGGATTAGAAAACGAAAAAAAAACTTTCAAACGAACCTGGACAAGAGCATCATCTCCGAGCTGCCCCACCATCAAAGTAGGGGTTGAATCAAGGAAACCAGTATCCGTCCTTTCTTCAACAGTTTCCCCAATAGACAAAACCAGTGTTGCATTAACAAAGGATACCACAATAAACGAGTCAAATTCATCTGTCAACGGTAAGCTCGACCCTCAAAAGTCAAATACCTTTCGCGCTAGACTTAACAGTCCACACGGCATTCGGATTACCCGGAAGTTCTGAAACCGCAATCTCTGTTGCTTCAAGACCATGCCTCAAAATCCTGAACGACGAACGAGCTCCGCGTCCACAAATTGTAAAGATTTGAGGGGTGTCTTCTCGGTAAGGTTGAGGACCTTTGCATCGATAAGAGGACATAAGGAATCCATCTCATCAACCACTGTCAGATTTCGAAGACCACGGGGCTGGAAGGGCAAAATTGTTTCTTCGTCCTCTGGTATTTGAGCGGATTCATATTCAGGCTGGTCATCATCGTCGTCTCCAAGACTGTCAACCCGGTACAAAAAGCTAAAAGAAGAGTTCAATTAACATGAAAGAGGCTCGAAACCTTTTGTGTATCCACAGAACAAGAAGAAGCAAGGAGCTTACTGATTTCCGAATTCACTAGCAACAAACAAAAGACCAGTTTTCATCAAGGCCATTCCACTCGACACAGGAATAGTATCGAAGTACTTGATTTTAAGGTTCTGAACACCTCCACTAGCACCTTCAGCGTTCACTTCGTAATCCATCGTGATCTTGAAAATATCGCCATCCTCAGTCTGAGCAAGTATAAAGAATCCCTTCTTCAATCGATGCACCACACTAGAAACAATAATAATTCCGCGTTCCGTATCAAAACGCCCTTCAAGATCCGCGGTCGGTGCAGCTTGCAACGGATCTAATCTCCGCGGGATGGGAACGCGCACAGAAGGGTGTTCTTGATGCATCCAGGTGATAAAGTTTTCAGAGCAGACAAGAACTCCACTGGGGCCGTCACTTCCTCCGGGGACAGCGATAAGCATGTTGGATTGACTGCTGATCGGTTCACTCCATTTACGTGTTACATGGTTTAATCCAAGATCCAGTTCATAGTAGATCAGCATCTACAAGAATGAGCATTCACTTGGTCTGTTAAAAATTCTACCTTTTCGATACTTTTTAACGCCTCTCCGGTAGGGTCCTGATCCGCATCTCCGTAATCAACCTCGATGGCCGCAAAAATCGGGTTCTCGTATCCAACATCAACACCAACGACATGGAAGCAGACGTTGTATGATTTATGAGCCTCCAAAGGTGACGAGATGGTCAATTCCGCTGCGCTATTTCTGTTCAGAATGTACACGAGCTTCTGCTTTTCAACAGCACCTAAAATGAAATCAGTTTTGACAATAATAAAGATGCTTTTACCTATCAACACCGCTCTACCGCGTGGGTCTGCTGCAAGGTACTGCCCTGGCACTATTCTTCTGCACCCACTCTTTCCATATGTCTCCATGTGAACTCTGTTAAAGACATTCTTCGTAGGGGTTGTATTCCAAAATCACAATCCTGCCCGAGTCCCGAACCCACAACCAAGTAATCTATAATTACTGTCAGCACATACAGATTTCGCAACATTCAAAGACCTTTTGACGCCCCAGTCAATCTAAACGAAGTCAAGGATCGGATGACGCCGAAAATCTCATGCGATAGGATGGTATGAATCTTCCCAGTCCCAGCATCCACCCTGAGCAACTCGAGACTCGAGTTCCTCGCTACAATGATTTCCTGAGTCTTAGTTCCTCCAAAGTTCCCGATGGCCACCTGGTTGATGGAAGTTGGAGGCTGCAGCGTCACATTGTAGAGGAACATGATGGATGCTCAAGAAAGCAAGCAGCTGAAAAACTGCGGAATCGGACAATTTCAAATTTGGGCATGCAAGCTACAAAGCTCGCGTATATACTGTACAAGATGATATACATATGTTCTTCTATGGTTGAGGGGTATAAGCATATGCAATGCACATAGTGAATTAGTAAAGCCGGGTGGATGATGGTGAAGCTAGAAATTTCTGTCCACGCTTGATCACGTCTTTAGTTTTTGAAAGAAGTTTATCGTGCTCAATACGATCCGAGATTGTAGTGGTGTCAGGCGAAAAGCAGAGATTTATAAATTGGACGACATACGACATATGCCTAGAGAAAAATTACCAAAGCATGGTAAGTACTATTAGGGACGAGATGGTTTAAAATTAGATATGGTGAAAACTCACTCTTCATAACCAATCGGTTTCACTAATCTCAACGTAAACCTAATCCCCTCCCTATCAATTACTTCCGCGACTCTATCCGTCCCCCAAACTACATGTAGGCCTTTAGAACTTAAACAATATGGCACAATCTCTCTCGCGCGTTTGACTTCCACGATCGTCCCGTCACTGAAAACAGCTTTGACCGTTCCGTCCAACAAACAGCTGAACCTCACCAACCCCATCCATTTCATAAAACGCTTTCACGTTCAAGTGTCTCAATGGATGGTGAGGATGGAATGGGGACGCGTTCGGAGAGAGAATGGCAAGCGTTATGGTAGAGTTTAAGCATTGTGGTTTTAAGGTCGATTAAAGGGTATCTAAGAAGAGGTAAGAGTTGATTAATAATTACAGTTACTTTGCTCCCGTGCTGAAATTGGTGACAGTCTCAGGGGAATCGTTGGCAGGATAAATGTCGCCTTCTTGCGCAAGGTCGGATTCGGAGGTGATAAGGATAATAAAGTTAAAGGCGTCAGAGGTGCGGAAGACAGCACCGTCTGAGTGAAGGACGGCTTCAATGTCAAAATCTTTAGACCATATTAATATTAACTCTGCAGTAAATATCTAACCTTGAATGCGGCTATCTTGAAACTCTGTGGGGATAATTCGGAAGACAGCCTTCTCGTTCCAAAGCATTTTCAAGGGCTTTGGGGTGAGTGGATGAAGGACGCTGTCAACGCTAGGACTAAACTTGGCGTTGGAAATGTGTGATGGAGACGTGTTTTGGTTTGCCCAGAGGAAGCGGAATAACGACGTAACTCGATCAACAATATGTCCAGTTCTTTTCGCAAGATCCTATGAGCAAAACGCTTAATAAAATAATTTTTAAAAAACCATGATCTTTTACCCACCACGATATCTTTGCTCGGGTAACCGCCTATACACCAACTCCAATGGATACCTCCACATTTCAGGTGCATCTCTAACAGAAAACACTTGCTCAATCCATATATACACAAACATTTTTCGTGTCTTCGACCGCGTTTCTTTTGCTTACTTTCATCTTTGGCTTTTTCCACCAGCTCCTCCGCATCCTCAATAGCAACCGGAAACCTCACAGAAAATGTCTGCCCGTTTCTCGCGAGGTTGAGTTTGACGCTTTGGTCCGACAGATATGAGTGTTTGGGAGAGATCATCTTCTTGCTTGATATAATGTGGTAGTGGGAGAATGCTGAAGGGTTCTGATGGATTCGAGAGCTTGGGGTTGGGGAGGGGCCATCTAGCCGTTTCAGCAGGTGAAGACAACTACATCGCTGGTCAAAACTTCATATCTTCTTGATCCATACCTCTAACGCCTTTTTCCTATCTTCATACGAAACAAAACCTCGACGGAACATAGGGCACAGTCGAATACGTATTCCGAAATGCCAACAAGAATTCCACAAATGGCCAATACTTTGATGGTGCCTGTGATGACATGAACCGCTCTCTAGTCACTCTCACGGCCCGCATTTCGGCTTCACGTATCTTCCAAAGATCCTTATCCATTTGTGCTAACCGTCTTGGTGCGCGGCGGTCGTCAGGGGGTTCGCTGTCAAACTTGTCGATGGGTATGGATGGTTCATAAATGGTTTCAACGAGAAGGATAGATGCGGAGGGTGAGAGATGACAGCCGAGGTAGTATTCTTTGGGAAGGTTGGTAAAGCGTCCTCCTTGATTAGAAATTTCATGGAATGGACCGAAAAGGCCGAGCATGGATCCATCATCAAACTGGTAGAGACGGCGCCCTTCCATATTACTAGTAAATTGATTTTTTTTGGAAGTTGGACGATTGTGAACAAGTCCGACATAATCATTTTAGTCTGGAAGCCTTTAAAGATGGCATCGTAGCGGATGCGGGCGACGTGATGATGTGAAATTTAGTTTACTGCATTTTGGTTATACCTTTGTGGAAAAAAGCGTCTGTCTGGTTTCTTTTTCGGAACTATATAGACTTTACATATTAATGATAGTAATGCGCGCCTCGTTTGAAAATTGCCTCCTTGTCTCACTCCTTTTTGAGACGATATTGACTTGCGTCCTCACAGACTTATTAGCAAGAAACCACTATGAGCATGTTCAGGAACCTCAACAACCTCCCAAAGCACTGTCGCTTTGAGGAAGGTAGGGTTAAATGCCATTGGAGAAAAACGAACTGACGCATTGCTTGTTATGCAGAGGAGAAGTTTATCTTTTCACTACAAGGCTCTGTCCTCCATTCCACCTATCCCCAGATCTTCACTTTCGGTGCATATGGGTCACTTATGTATCTTCTATATCAGGTGAGCTTATCATGAAAGGTATCAGCGTTTTGTTAAATGATTCATAAACAGTACCTCGGCTATCCTACATGGTTCGTGACGCCGACTCATTTGATCTCTGTCACAACTGGGGTTGTTGGGACCACTGTTGGCTTTCAGGTAGTATACTTTCACATTAGACGTTAAAGAATAAGTAATTGATTACTTCACCATGCAGGACAAACCAATCTTATGATCGTTTCTGGGAAGGCCGCAAGCAATGGTCCGCCCTCACCACTAACCTTCGCAACATGAGGTAACCCAGTTGTACCTTTATTAATGTTGACCGGTCCTCTTCAACTCTACCCAAAGTCGCCTTATCTGGCTCTACGTTGAAGAAAGCACCCCCTGCGCCCGTGCCCAAAAGGTCGCCGCACTTAAACTCCTCTCCGGTCTCTCCTTTGCCATAAAACATGAACTCCGCGGTGAACATGGCTTACACTACCAAGACTTACACGGCCTTCTTCCTGGTATTGAGCCCTCTTGTTTTCCCGTCAAGCGTCGCGCACGAGTAAGATTCTTTCTGCCTACATCAAACCACTAATGCGAACAAAAAGCACAGAAGGCGTCCCAGGTTCCCCCGTCTCCGTAACAGAAACCCAACCCCTCCTCCTCCCCTCCCAAAACCCTTACATGACAAACCGCCACCACTCTGATTTCCGTTGCGGTTGCGTTTCGTTACCTTTAATGATCATGAACCAGCTCTCCGTGTTTAACGCTTCCAAGCAAAAGCAGGATCACATCTCCCCCGCCATGTCCGCCTCCCTTCATTCGCAAATCAACGCCGTTATTGAGAATATCACGGGAATGGATCGGATTTTGTCTACGCGGATTCCGCATGCTTATGGATTGCATTTGAGACAGGTGTTGGTGCTTTATTGCTTTTTTTTGCCGTTTCAGAGTAAGTTCAATCTTTTGTGTTTTTTTGGGGGTGGCTGACGATACTGTGTTAGTTATGGCTGGGTTGGGATGGTATACTGGTCCTTGCTTGATGTTGGTATCGTTTGTGTTGTTTGGAATTGAGAACTTGGGCTTGGAGATTGAGAACCCTTTTGGGTAAGTTTTTCGCCTTTTCCAAATCTTTCATCATTTCTTTTTTTATTCTTCGCTACTTATGGCTTCTTAACTGATTTTGGTACAGCTACGACCCGAACGACCTCCCTCTCGACCGATATTGCGAGACCATCAAACGCGAGGTCGACGATTTAATTCGTACTCGCCGTCCCATCACCCTTGAAGACGAGCATTTCGATTTCAAGACCTTTTTGAAAGACGTTCAAGATGATATTGCAGAGGAGAAGTTTGTTCTTGATTCCACTGACATGGAGAGTTCGGTTTCGACTGTAGAGACACAATGAGAAGATCGTTTTGAGGGGTTCTATTTTCTACAGCTGTGTTTGTTGTTTTTCTTCATCGGTTAATATCGTTTCAATCCTTTTTTGGTTTGTTTGTCTATGGATCATCTGTTACATACTTGTCGCTTACTTCCGTTTTTCTTTTTTTGGTTTCTTTTCAATTTGAATTGTTTCCATACAATCGTTTTCTCATCTCGATATTTTCGGTTTTATGCAATACGCGCGATTTCTTCCTTTTTTATCATCTCTTTATATGATGTACCAGTTTCAAAAAAAATTATTCCAATAAAAGTTGAAGTAAAATATAGCTGGCATGTCGCCGGTACATCGGATAAATCAATCAAAGTCGTTAAATGGAGAGAAAGGAACGAAAATAAAAAGGAATTGAGCGATTCAGATATGACGTTTTTATCTCGTCGTCTATTAGAGGATGGCTTTCATTCAAGCACAAAAAAAAGATATGAGAAGGTCTCAAAGAGTTTCAGGACTCAAAATAAAAAAAAGATTGTGTAAACAATGACATAACAGAGGGATGCAAAAAATAAAACAAAAAAGTGGAAGAGGAAACGAAACATCAAAAAGGAATTTGATCATCATTTCTTGGTTTCCTCCTATTTTCGTGACAAAAGATAAATTAGTGAAGAAAAAAAAAAGGAAAGAAAAAAAAAAAAGAAGAAGAGAAAAAAAAAAAAAGAAGAAGAGAAAAAAAAAAGAAAGGAGAAAAAGAAAGGCATAAAACATTTTTTTCCAAAACTCACCAAGTCTCTGGGCACCCCTTCACCAACAACTCCCACCCCTCCTTCCCACCCACAACCTTCCCACCCTCCATCTTCCCATCCACAATCACCTTCTCCCCCCCATAAACCAAACCATCCAACCACCCCCCCACAATCCGTTCATAAAATCCCCTAACCTCTTCTGCAGAAGTCTGTCCAGCAATCTTTAACGCCTTCATCAGTTTCGGCGCAATGCCCGGGAAATCCGACACATCTTGGTGTTTCGTGCCAAGGATGACGGCGAACGCGTTGAGAGCGTTGGGGGACGCGTCGTAGAGGGTTTTAAAGCATTCAATGTTATTGCGCCAATGGAAAAACTGCAACACATGTTAGTATCATGGAATAGCCAAAAAAAAAAAAAAACGCCAGGAGAATCCGCACATATTAAAGAAAAACCCCCCTCGAAAAAAAAAAAAAAAAAAAAAAAAAAAAAAAAAAAAAAAAGCAAAAAAAAGAAAATGTTTTTTCTTACTTGAGCTTGAATCGATAAAATCGGTACACGAATCGACACCCTCTCATCCACCGCAAACATCCACGGATCCAGCACAACCCCTCCCAAAAATCCCAAATCCCCTTTATCCTCCTGCAAAGCAACAAGCGCGGTAGCAGCCCCAAAACTATGTCCAGCCATGACCAACCTCCCCAAATCCAACCTCCCCTTAAACTCTGGGATAAACGGCATCTTTATAATTTGAGAGTCATGCACGCCTGTAGTATTGATTTGATGGAGAAAATGAACGGCAGATCGAACTTCAATGACACGGTGACGGATTTGGGTTGTGCGGAAACGTTTGAGGTAGTCGTCTTTTGTTTCGGTGGGACGGATGTCGAGGGTTGAGGGTTTGCGTAGGGGATGGGAGTGGTGTAGTCGTTGAAAGCGGATGCGGAGGCGGTGCCATCACGGTGCTTTATACAGTTTTTTTAATAATCGGAATGGGGGAGGAACGGGGCTCACCTCGATCACTAAAACGACGAAACCTCTTGAAGCCAACATCCCCACGAAACTACTATAAGTTGTTCTCATTCCTGCAAGCCCATGACTAAATACGACAACTGGCCAAGTTCCTTGCTCGAGTTCGGCGTCAAGATACGCAGGCATTTTAATACCTTTCAACAACGAGTTGAACAATGTCTTTGAAAGAAACCGGGGTGCAGAAGCAAAATCCCCATATCCTACATCCCATTCAATAAAGGCAAACCAAAAAAAAAAAAAAGAACGAGGAAAAAAACAATAGGGCGCACCTGTAACGTAAAACCTATTGGGACCAGGTAACCACGCTGCATTCTTGCTCTTCTCAGTCACCACACATGGATAAAAAAGGGCCGCCATAAGACCATGCTCCATGTCCTCTGATTTCGCGAGCTCCAGATGACATACACCCACAAGGTATGGACCTGGATAGTCAGGGAGCATTCCACGTTTAGGTGTGGCGGTGGATGGACGACGGGTGACAGAGGGACGATTAGGGAGGGAGGAGAGGGAGCCGGAAGAGTCGGTACGTGGGAGTGGGGTGCTGGAGGTAGAGGGGGAGTCATCTTGCATGGCTGCAGCGTCTGTTTGAAGTGAGTATGATACAAGTCCGTACGACTAGAAAGGATGTCGCTTACCTAACGCACTTGTGGAGCAGGGGGTGCCTCACCTATCCACCCATCATCAACCTTTACATTATCCATACTTTCAACAACTGATGCAACCGAGTCTGCAGCGGTAACAGTGGCCATGGTTGCTCTGCAAGTACTGAAGTTAAAAGACGGGGATGCTTCAATGCTTCAGGGCTTCCTTCTCACTGGCCCTGAGAATTTTACCGCTTCGGCAAAACGTAATGTAATTAATTGCCACCAGTTGCCTCACCTTAGCAAGAATGCTGGTTGACTAACCTCCATCAAAGTCTATTTAAATATTTGGTCTGGCACAAAGAGAAACAACGAGAAACAATCTTAGACAACGTGTCCCATAAGAGAAGGAAAAATCACTGGGCTGGTGGCGGCCCATGGAAATGGTGGGCATTTAAGCCTAAGAAGAAAGCCAGTCTTACACGACGTTCTTGAACAGTGCCATTGACTGGCAGCCCATACCCTACATGCTCCACACCATTCAAGTTCCCACCTACTGCAAGCAGGTTCAATTGTGCCGCTATTATAAATGAAAATATTGGTATGTATGAATAAGAATTGACTAGTGCTTACCTGTCATTTCTTCAAAGCCCACATGGTGACTGGAAATGTAGGTGGGATAGTTCCAGCAACATCTGCTGGAACAGGAGTCAACGGCGAAAAATTATCATTGATTGTGCTGTTCGCAATTCGAGCTAATAGCCTTACTTCACTGCAGATATTTTAGTAATGTGTTTATTACAACATCGTCACCAACCTTAATTGTTGTTGCTGCTGATTTTGAATAATCACAGCAAGCTGCTGCTGCTGCTGCTGGAGCTGCTGCTGCACCTGCTGGAGCTGCTGCTGCTGCTGCTGGTGCTGTTGCTGCACCTGCTGGTGTTGCTGCTGAAGCAGCATCTGTATTCTGTTTACATCCAATGCCATGGGTTGGATGGCGTCCATGTGATCGCAGACGTTGCGAAGAGCGAGTGTAAGGCCAGGAAGGGCGTTTGCTGCATTTGCATTTCCCGCAGCCATGGTGGATGGTAGAATGGAAAATAGGTTCTCAAATTTTTTTCAAAACGAGGCTTGGAATTCTTTACCAATGATCATAAATCAAGTTCTGGGAGGGATATGTAAGGATGATCCAGGCCATTAGTAGCGGATGCAAATCCGTTCGATCTTACCTTTTTTGATGTGCTCATATATCCGCACAAGGCCGCTGTCCACCTGGCGAACAAAAAAGTTTATACTTGATATGTGATGGGAGCATGTACGTTTGGGGAGTTGATAGTTCTGATTTTTTCCTTTTATATTATTTAGAACCATAATGAAGAGCGTTAAACTTTTATGAACAACTCAATTATGACAGACTCTGAAAAAAGTCAACATATCAAGGACTACACTGTCATGTTTATTCTTCCATCAATGAGGTCATAATATCACACACACACAGAAAACGACTTTCTTCGAACGCGTTCAATTACTTTGCGGGGTGCCGGGTTATACGGGATGATGGTGAGTGGTCTTACGGTGCTCTTGGTCTCGGGGGTTCAGAAAAGAGGGTGGTGCCTTTGTAAGTGTCGGAGCTGCACCCTAGGGTCCCAAGAATAAGATGCTACTGTCTCTTCCAGTGTCTCCACCAGTGGGTGTCCAGGGAGGTACGCAAGGGTTAACCCTAACCCACGTACTCCTCATATCTGATACCCAAGTCCCCACTGTTCCATGGGTTCGCCACAACGTTCATTCCTTTACCATCGCCGAACGTTGAACACCAAAAACCTTTCATTCACTTCTTCGTTGACGCGACAACAAAATACCCAAGATTAAAACGTAAAAAAACAACCTATCCATTCGGGGTACACCACACACTTCATTGACACAACAACAAAAAAAAAAACACCGGAAAGCGTTTAAATGATAAACCCATCAAAAAGCAGCCAAAAAAAAACAACGTAAAAGTAAAACATCCCCTCTACCCTCATCATCACTTGCATCTCTACCAAAAAAAAATACCCACCATCTACTAATCACCATGACGTAAACCCGCCAAAAAAACTAGACACACATCCAAAAAAATTAAAACATATCTCCAAAAAAAGAAACCCCCTAGCACGTTTCCAAACACCCCAAACAAGGGAGGCAAAACAACGTACATCAAAGAAAAAACAAGCATCACCCCCCAAAAAAAAAAAAATCAAAATCCCCGAAACGAAAAAAAGAACCAAACAAAAACTGATACTGGAACCTCGTTACCGTTCCCAAAAAGAAAAGAAAAGCAAACAAAAAAAAGCGAAAACCATGCGACTTCCAAACGGCCGCCCCCAAAATCTCGCAGAAAAGGGTGATAAGACGACCATAATCCATATGATGTTATAGCAAACGAGCCACGTCACTCGACTCTTCATTCAACCATCGAAGGGTAAAGCTCCTCCCTTTAAAAAAAAATCGCGTTAAAGAAAAAAGGAGGAGGAGAAGGAGGACCCCAAACACAAAGCACTCACCAAGTCTCCGGTATGCCCGTAAACAAATCCCTCATAGCCTGTTCCCCCTCCACCGCAACCCCTCTTTTAATCCCCCTCCACCCCTCCGCAACCCGATTCTCCAACACCGTTCCCAAGAACCCACAAAACAACTCATCATACCCCTGAAACACTCTCTTGGGCTCACATTTCCCCGCAATCCCCACTTTCCGCATCAGCATGGGAGAGATCGAGGGGAGGTCAGAGAGGTCTTGGTGGATCGTGTCAGGGATGTAGGCAAATATGTTGAGGGGGTGCGCTTTGACGTGTTGGTGGAGGGCGACGCAGCGGACGAGGTTGACGCGCCAGTGGAAGCTGGGGAGGGTGTTAGAGATTAGAGGGGAGGGAGTGGATGGAAAATGGTTTGAAGCAAATAATTTGGAAAAAGCCACATGCAAGGGACCGGAAATGAAATGCGATGAGCGATACAGCCAAACATGCCTCTTACAAGAAACCATACAGAACGAGAAGAAAAAAGGGAAGCAGAAAAGCCAATAACCGAAAAGAAAAACATGCAAAGAAACAAAAGGAAAAAAGAAAAAGAAAAAAAGAGGCCACCACAAAAACCCAACCAAAAAAAAAAAAAAAACTCACATCTGACTCTGCACCGACAACATCGGCTTCAAAATCGGCGTCCTCGCATCCAACACCGTACACATAAACGGGTCCAACACAACCGCACACTTAAACACCTTTCCCAACTCCTCATCCTGCATAGTAGCCACAGTCGTAGCCCCTCCAAAACTATGTCCCATCATACAAATATTATCAAGATCCAAGCGTTCCTTAAACTCTACAGGTCGGGTCGATCGTTGACGGAGGAGATTATGGAGGTCGCTGAGCGTGGACCCCGCGTTGAGACGTTGGATTAGGGTGATGGCTTCGCGGATTTCGCGCTTGCGGTACGTGATTTGGTGTGAGCGGAAGGCGTTGTGGTGGTCGTAGCTGTGGGCGGAGCCTGTTTTTTTGGTGTTTTGGTGAGGGGAAGGGAAGGTTGGAACAACAACGTTGGTAAGTCACGAAAGAAAGAAAGAGGTTTAAGGATAAGGTTTAAAAGTCAGGAAAGGGATATAGTAAAATTTAGGTGGGAAAAGTTAATGCACAAAAACCCGCCATGCAACCCAAAAATCTGTAAGCAACACATTCAACTCATGATGGAGCCACATTCAAAAAAACCCCGCTTCCAAGAACATAATCAAAAAACTCCCATACCTTTCCTCCCCGGATAATGCGCCTCCGAAAGCGGATCCAAATAATCGATACGTTCCGTGAAATTATTGCGTCCAGAGGTACACGCAGAACCATCACGATGCTAATTGGAAAAATGATGAGTGGGATCGAGAGAAATGGGGAGGTTTACCTCGATGACGACGGTGACAAAGCCACGGGAGGCAAGGTTGGTCATTAAAGTCGAGTACATGAATTGGGTGCCAAAGAGTCCGTGACTGAAGACGACGACTGGGAGATGATTTCAATGTTAATCGAGAAACGGAAGGTGGGGAAAAAAAGATAGGGAAATTCTAGGAAAGTAACAAAGGAAACCACTCTAACACTGAAAGAAAACATAGAAGAGAATCCCGCTCACACGCCCAAAAGAAAAAGGAAAAGAATACAAAGATAAATAATGTATAAAACTCACCAGGCAGTTTTTCCTTTTCCAAGCCCAACCCTGTAGCCAGCGGTGCCCCACAAAGCCTGCACATGCACACTCCCCACAAGCTCCGTCAACAAATCCGACTAACAAATTTCGGCAATCCAAAGTAATCTCCAAACGCCTCTGAATAAAACGTCCGGGTGCCTGCAAGCCATCTGGCTCTCACAAATTTCATGGGCGGCGTGTTGGGGGTTGACGGTCCGTCGCAGGGGTAGAAGAGGGTGCAGAGAAGACCTGGGGTGGAGTCGGTGGATGGGAGTTCGAGACGGAGGACGCCGACGGGATGGGGGCCGGGGTTGGCGGGGAATTTGGTGGGAGGGTCTGTGGGGGGTGGGGGTAGGGAGGAGGTGGGGGTGGTTGGAGGGGTTTGCGGGTTTGGGGTTGAGGTTGTTGGGCGGGGTCTTTGTTGATGATGCCAAAGGATGGGGAGGGGTTAAAGGAGGAGGAGTGACCAAAGGAGGAGGAATGTCCAAAGGAAGGAGTTGGACCGGAAGATGAAGGGGAGGAGGGAGCTGGTGAGGAAGCGATGGAGGCAGAGGTTAGAGAGGGGGAGGATGAGGTAGAGGAAGAGGTAGAAGAGGTAGAGTTTACGGAAAAGTTGGATGAGATGGAGCTTGATTTAGTGTGGCCGGGTGTCTGTGCAGGTTTCTGACCGGCCTGGAATTTCGAGAATGAGCCAAAGAATGAACGCCTGTGAGCTGATTTAATTGAGGCGGTATCTTGCTGTATGGCGGCGACTTGAGGTTGGACAATGGATCCGGGAGCCATGGGGGGTGGGATGGTGGTCCGTTTGGGTGGTTTCACGCTTGCGGGGAGGGAGGAGGGGAAGAGGAACGGGTAGAGGAGGAGAAGGAGGAGAAGGAGTCGGAGGATGCGTTGGAGGAGGCACGAGGGAGGTCCAAGGAGCCGCCGCGGATGTCATTGAGGGCGAGATGCGCAAGAGGACCGCCGATAGAGCTGTGGACGCGTGGAGAGGGGACAGGGGTTGTTGCGGCGGTGTTGGGTGTGGAGGATGACGGAGGGGTGGAGGAGAAGAGAGTGTCGGTGGATGTGACCAGGTGAGCCAGGTTTGGTGGCAGTGGCCGGTGAGAACGCGGTGGAGGGACGGGTTTTTGAACCACTGGAGGCTGCCATTCAAGTTATTAGTTATTGAATACTGTGGAAAATCCGAAATAAAATAAAAAATGTTTCTGGTCGGGCTATCGTTTAACATCCTGATGGACTGATGGACTCACCATCATCAAGAGCTCCTCCTCCTCCTCCTCCTCATCTTCATTCTCATTCTCATTCTCAACGACGACCAGACTCAAAGGCATTCCAGATTGGTTGTGTTGATGATATGTCGAATTGGTGTCCATCTTATTGTGCCTTGTGGTAGCAACCCTGTTTAAAGCCATTGACTGGGTGACCTGCCTCTGCAGCTCTGCGTTGATTTGATCTTCCGAGGGATCAAAGTCGTCGTCGTCCTGCTGGTAGTTGTTGGATGCATGTTGAGGAAGTGATAGTGATGAGTTGTTGTTGTTGTTGTTGTTGTTGTTGTTCTTTGAGGTGTTGATGGAGAATGGGGACATGAATCTTGAGGGAGGGGTAGGTTTTTGTAGTGGATTGTTGTTGACAGTGTTGTTGTTGTTGTTGTTGTTTGAAGCTGAAGGAGGTCCTCTTCTCCCACGCATGACGGTGGGAGTTCTGAGTGTAGGTGAGGGAAGCATGATATGTTGTTATGAAAAAAGGAATAAAATTCCGTCTCTATCTCTCTCTGTCTCTCACACTCTCACTCTCTGTATCTCTCTGTATCTCTCTTTCTATTCCAAAAAATGTATTTATGTATTAGGAATCCAGAGTGAGTGAGTGAGTGAGTAGTGATTTGAGTGAGTGAGTGAGTGTATCTATTGAACTGATGAGAGTATAATTAAATTCAATAGATGCTCTACAGTCAGTGGAACAGTATCTATTTATTAATAAATAATAATACTATGAATACCCTTTTTCTTCTTCATTAATTATTCTACATATAATTAATTATATAATTAATATTTATTTGCATTCTTTGGATTCTTTCTCTTTGGAAGGCTTGCACTCTATTGATATAAATAATAAATATTAATATGATTATTCCCCATCGATCCAGCTTTTCACAATTGAAGTTTAATTATTCCAAAATTGTCAATTCATCATCAAATTGTGTTTTTGTGTTTTCTTTCTGTGTCTAACAAGTAATAATAATATTGATTTTATTTATTTATTTATTATTACATTAATTAAACCTTCCATTTGTTTAATGAATACCTGTCATGAACTACGTCATACATAATATTTACTATGACAAAATAAAAATAATAATTATAATAACAAATTGTGTCTAATAAAAAACTGCTTGTTCATGAGGGTTTCACTTATTTAATAATTAATAATAATAATTCACGATTTTTTGAAATTCAGGTGACAGCGTGAGGGCAGTGTCACACACACCACACTTTTCTAGTAACACATAACAAAGCGAGATGAGATCTATACTTTATATATACAAGGCTACTATATATATATACCCATAAACACTCTGCTCAATAAATATATAAGAAAATAAGGCTGACTGTGGTCCAGCAAAAGGTATTTAGTACTCAACACTATACGCCGTCTATGAAATTGAGGATGACGCCTCAGAGGTACTCCAGGTTGGAGCCCCTAATGCTAACGATGTCTGACGTTGTTTGTCTCGTCAATCACTTCAGGTCAATAACTAAAGATAAGCCTTTTCAGTTCACCTTTGAAAGCTAACCTTTAGCAAACGAGTGCCTCCGGGAAAAGATTCCAACTCTCCAGAGGACTCTGTATGGTTATTTTTGCCGCTCGTCAAAATGTTCTTAGAAAGGGTTCCTCGGAATTGGTCCAAAGAGTTGGTGAATTTATCAAAAGATATATTTAAGATTGTGTGGCCGCGTACAAGCATTTTAAAGTTTCTGCCCAGACCCCTAGAATAACGTTAAGCAATTCAAAGCTCAAGCTCTCGAGATTGCAACTTTGTCCTGTTGGGAAGCTGCCGCGTCGTTTGAATACGCCAAGCCGTGTTTTGTGAAAATAAAAAAGTCCATACCTGCAACTTGACACATGAAGCCCGTCTCCTGCTGGCACGTTACATAACCCAGCATTTTCAAGCAAACAACCCCAACAAATACACTGCTCTTTGTCCAGTACCTAATGAAATGCTAAAAATTCTTTTCACGTTGCCGCCCGGAAGATGCAATGAGCACATGAGCTCAGTATGGGAGAGAAAATATTGTGCAGCCATGTTCCATCCACCAGCCACGTCAAGCAAAGCCGCTTCCTTTGAAGAAAAGTTTATCACGAACCCACATACAGGCGTTTTCAACAAATATATGCTTCTATTTGACATGCCTCTACCTAGGTGCGGCCGGTGATGGTAAGTCTTACAATAGTTAGCACTCGAGCAAGGTACAGTTTCAGGTATCTAATTGTTGCGGAAGGATGCTGTAGACCAGAGAAGAGCTTATGAACGAATCGTTTTTAGCTGCCGGGATATAGTTGCGAGTGCGCAAGTGGTGGCCCCATAGAGTTGAATTCATAACGACCGTCCAAGCGAGAGGAGGCGGAACGTACGAACGGACAACAAGTCGACATTATCTTACTACTTTCAGTTTGTACAGGATTACTAAACTGACAATTTCTAAAAAGTCAAAGCAAATTGACAAGGGAGAGTTAACCCATTACGACTGCCCCAACGCATCCTACTCCCTTTCTGACTCGCCCAAGATGGCCATGGAATTTAAACACCAAATACAGGATGCCCACTCCAAGCCCATCCTCTGCTGTCAATACAATCCATTTCGTCGAGAGCTCTACAGTGCAGGAGAAGGTACAGATTCTCGACCCACGTCATACATTCCCCTTACTCACCCTCCCAAGATGCATCCATAAGAGTCTGGGAAACAGATTCCGGAAAACTTCTAAACACTTTAACGGAACACATCGGATGGGTCACCACCTTACTATTCTGGTATACGCCTTTGTATTACAACTATGCGAGGTCTTACGTTTAGCAAGGAACTCAAGATTCTTTTCTCCGGGTCTGTCGATGGGCTCATCATAGCATGGGGTCCAAGCGGTAAAACGCTTCAAAAAATAGAGGTACACGTCCTTTGTTTTCAACTGAATGACCCTTTTTTTTTTGGTAGACCAATACCCCCATATACTGCCTCGCCTTCAACTCTCGTCGTCAACAACTCCTCGTAGGTCACAACAAAAAAGTTCGTGTCTTCCAAACCATCTCCAACGAAGATATCTCGGGACACACCAACACAGATGTCCTGGAAGCCCGGTCCATGACTTGTTCTGAGCACAGCGATATCGTCAGTTGCATGGTATCTTGTGAAGGCAGGTTTTATTCAGCAGGGTGAGTAAACGCAACCAGAAGAAGGGAGGAGATTTCTTTTACCAGATTATAACGTTTGCATAGATATGATCGTAAACTCGTCATCTACGACGTCCCTCATCACGGTGACCTCCGTCTCCGCATGTCCCACTGCATCACCAACGCCCACGACGCAGCCATCTCCTGCATGGTATTTGGCAAAGACGCCGATAACAGCTGGTACCCCCTCTTCCTCTTTCTCCGCATTAACACACATTCAACAGGCTCATCACAGGCTCCTTTGATCGTGTCGTCA
Organism: Chytridium lagenaria; assembly: GCA_025449115.1. Classification (NCBI taxonomy): domain Eukaryota; kingdom Fungi; phylum Chytridiomycota; class Chytridiomycetes; order Chytridiales; family Chytridiaceae; genus Chytridium; species Chytridium lagenaria. The sequence goes on from JAHLKC010000127.1 coordinate 88,802, forward strand.
AGTTATGGTCATTGGACGGAAATCTGTTGCAACGGTTTGATGGGTTCAGTGATACCATCACGTCAGTGTGTTATGTGTTGCCTACGCAGACGTTGTGGATAACGGCGAGTTCACCGGATCCTATTGTTTATGATCCGAGGAGTGGGATTAATGTGAGTCTTGTTTTTAGGTCATTGAGGTTTACTTTATGGTTTCCTTTCGTATACTTTAATCTTGTCATATTTCTTTAATGCTTGCCTTCTGCCTACCTTGACACTGAACACCTATTATAACTTATCACATCTAATTTATCCCTGCCTTAACACTTACCTCCTACTATAATTTCTTCGTATTTACCTTATCTCTGCCTCCATAACTTTCCTCCTATTATAATTTCTTCGTATATATCTTATCCCTGCCTCTACAACTTTCCTCCTATCATGACTTCAAAATACTTACTTCAACTTTCCCTCCTCTCTCCCCACCTTTCCAAAAAAAAAAAATCCCACAACAGGTCACCGACTTTGTCTCCGCCAACGACGACCGCATCCACCAAACCAACACCACCCTCTGTTTCAAGCACCTCCAATTCGTCCCTGAAATCAACGAAGTCATTGGCATCACCAACCGTCGATCTATCGTCATCTGGAAATACAACCCGGTCGCCTCCGTCACCGTCTTATCAGGGCATACCGATGTCGTGGAGAAATTAGCGTTCAGTTGAGTCGTCACATTCCCTTTATTATATTTTTTTTATTGACCGGATTTTTACCTTTTTTTTTTGTAGCGTTGAAAGAACGTTGTTGATTTTAGTGAGGGAGTGATGGGGTTATTAGAAATGGGAGAGGTTGCAGTTGAATTCGTTTATGTATAGGTATGTGTTCTATGCTGTAATCAGGGTTCTACATCCGTTCTAGTATTCCTTCATTTTGTTTATTCTTCCCGCCTCTGCACACACAAAAAAAAAGAACAAACAAGTCTTTTGCATCCCCTTTTTATCTCCCAAAATCCATTTTTCCCCCTCACCTCCAACTTCAGCCAAAAACCCCTCACTCCATATCTTGCTCCCATTCATTTCTTGCTCCCATTAATATTTTCTCCCGATGCTTCACATTTGCATCCTCCTCTTTATCTCTCACTCCAAACAATAATTCTTTCTCATCTCCCCAACAGCCAAAACTTACTCCAAAGAAAAAACCCACCCCGAAATCCACGCCACTCCTCTCCGCAACCCGAAGAACGTCGCAAAAGCAACCGCCTTCACGTCGCGTCTCAGAGAAGCTTGATTTCTGGAAAGTGGACTCGACGAGGACTCAAGAATATGAGAATCAGTCGAGTTGATGAGCGCGGACACGTTGAGGGCGTTTAGAAGGAAGCAACAGAAATTGAAGACGCAGTTGTTGAAAAACTGGGAGAAGACGCACGCTGGATTAGGGAACGGGGAAGGGGGACGGAGTGGGGTTGCGATGAGTTATTATGAGAGATGGATTTGTTGGTGTCCGGACATGAGGATAGTAAATACGTAAGGAATTTATAGTTGTTTCCCCCCCATGTTTTCAAACGCAATGGTTCTTTTGTTTATTCATTTCGTTACTTTAAAGCAAACGGTTCTTTGTTTTCTTCTTTTTTCTTTCTTTTTTTTTTTGGTGGTTTAGAAATTCTCTTGCTGTGGTCATCCTACATTTTATTTAACATTGCGTTAAGGCGTCTGGGGGTATAACGAAGAAGCCGTTAAATACGTCCTGATGAAGCCGACAAGGACAAAGATATTGCGTCCGACGCAAACGGATAGCAAGTGATAGGTGACAAACAGGGTTGCAGGGATGATGTTGAAATGCACATTTACGGATCACAAGGAGCAGTGACCGGGATTGTGTGTTTCCAACGAGATGGAGTGCATTGGATGGTATGGGTCCTTCTTCCACCCCTCTCCAAGAATCTAAACCGATTTAATATGTTCATCATCTTGACTTTAAAAGCTCACCACCGGTTGGGATCGTCGCATCCACCTTTACGATCTTAAACAACGCGTCTCCATGATATCTTCCGTATCCATCCTCATCCACCCGTTAACCCGTACACACCATCCGCATCCTCTAGTAAAGAAGAATTGGCCGCAGACGGGATCATTTTGGATTTAGAATACTGCGCTGATAGAAACGAGTTTGCGTATGCGTCGGCGATAATTGGCTTATGTGAGGAGGTTCTCGACGAGAGGGATGAAATGACACTTGTGGCGGTGTTGATGGACATGAGGCGAGGTGACGCAGGTAATGGGTTTGTTTTTTTGGTATGCGTTCTGCGCGTAAAGTGAACTGTGTCGCCTGTTTTTTTTCTTTCTATTTTTCTCTTTCACGTCGATATGATCTTTAACACGTCCCTAACACCCTTTTGTTATTAGATTAAATGGAACAGAGTCTACCAGCAATGGGTCACCGGTTCTGAAGACCGCACCATCCGCGTCTGGGTAATCCCCTTCCCCTCCTCTTCCCCTCTAACCCCCCGTAACAGCATCCGAAGGTCTCCCACTCATCAAAGTCATCAACAACGACGGTCCCGTCACCGCCCTTTGCATAGACGTCATCAACGGCTGTGTGATGACAGGTTCCCAAGATAAATGCATCAGAGTCTTTGACCCTGAAAAGAAGGATGAGGTTGTTCAAAAGAATTCAGGACATACCGATGAAGTTCGAGCCATAATACATATCCCGGTTAGGAATCAGGTGATTAAACTCCAACCTAGCTTTTTTTTTAAAACTTACGCTTTTTAGTATGTCTCGGCGAGTTGGGACAACACCGTCCGGATATGGAATGGTAACTAACAAATCGCTTTCCTAACTAACCACATCCATAGCCTACCTAAAGAAAGGTACCCTCTCCCCCTCTCTCCCCACACTAACCCCGTAGGTCAACGCCGCATCACCACGAAAACAGCCTCAGCGTTCTACGCAAACCCCAACATGGGATTATTCGATGACGCGGATGATTCACATGGATTCGCAGAGATCAATCCCTTGATGGTCCCGAAACTTATGTCAAAGCCGTTGTTCGTGAAGGAGGGTGAGAAAGCAACAAGTGGAGATGATAACACGAATGCGGTAAGTTTTTCATTGTCTATTTCCCTTCCGAAAACACTCCCCTCCCGGAAAGGACCAACCCGTAGACGACGCCTACAAAAGAAAAAGGGAGATAGGAAAAAAAACAGATGGAAACGAGGATTTTCGTTTTGCGTTATTCGGATTTTTCTATTTTTGAATGCATGTGCTTTGTGAATGCAGAAATATGATAAGTAACTAAACTATGAAAAACAAATACAGATTGAGCAGATCCGTCTTGAAGAAGAGCTTCGAAGTACTCTAACGGATCTCGAATTCGCCTTGAGCGGGGATGTAAGTCGTTGTTTTCCACCTCATCGTCTCGATTCCCTTTCCCCAATATCATCGTAACACCCCAGAACTAATTCAACTCCTTTTTATCCCCAGAAACTATCGAAACGAGGAAAAGGCAATCCCACCTCTCGTTCAAAAAACTGGTGAATATAGAAAAAATCAAGGTTCCTTCTTCTCCACAAGGTCATCGAACCCCAAATCCGCCAAATCCTCTTTTGTCATCAGCCCCCTAAAACTACATTAATAATAGTAGAAAAAACAAAAGTATTACTTGTTCATGCGGCATTCTAGATAGACTTTTGAAAAGACCCGGCATTTTGAACTGTCTCCTCTTGATTGCTTGATACAGTTGACGTAGGGTTTAATGAATTCCTTGCATTCGCCTACGAGATCGAGAGGAAAGGACCCCTTTTCTGGGGAACGGGGACGGAGAAACGCTGCCAACTTACAGAGAGTGAGTTATGGGGGGAGCGATGGGAGTGCGCAAAGTTAGTTTACCTTGACCCTAAACTCATTGGAGATGACCTCGTCAAGAAAATGAAAACAGGGGAAAAATTTCAACGAAATGTCCATCACCGATGAAGAGAAGGTCGTCAGCCTAGCAGGTAAAAACAGGAGCATTACCGCTCCACATCGTTTTCTGACACCCATCACACCATGCATTGAAATGAATCCATTGTTTCATGGAGGTGCTGAAAGGGGGTTGATGAAGTTGTGCGCGTATTTTAAGGAGTCATGAATTTATAACACTCCGCCTCCCACAGAAATCAAACAGAATGTTCTTCTGTTGGACCGAGCCGTTCAAGCATCTGAAACCCGGTTCATCACTCGAGCTCTCCGTTCAACGGCATCCATTCGTAAACGTCTGAGTCCTGAGCTGTTGAGGGCATCTATCTCTGCGCACTTTCCGAAAGGTATGGGGATTGTGACACGCGTTCAATTGATGTTGTAGGAAATGCGTTGAAGACGAGTTTGTTGGCACTTGTTGAGGTATGGCGGGTAATGTGAGTCTAAAGCTGATGGTTTTTCTAGGGTGGTGAGAGTATGGATGTTGATGCGGAGGTTGGGGATGGAAAGCAGGTTTGGGGGGTTGGCCTTTGCATTGATTTAACCGGTTTATGTGTAGTCTGGAATCAGCCCGGAAGTTGAGATGTACTTTGGATACCTCGTCTTGTTGTTCTTGCATGATACCAAGGAAGTTGAGAAGGTTTGCATCATCTGCGTTAACATGGAAGCTGATTAATTTTAGGGATATAAGTTGTCGACCGACCTCGTGGAGAGGATTCAGGCGCAGAACCGCAGAGCTTTGGACCAGATTGCTGCAAAGATCTACTTTTACTTAGAAAGATTCTATGAGATGAAGGGGAAGCTTGCGGAGGCGAGACCGTGAGATAAATGTTTTATGTCTTCTGTATTGACTGAGGGTTGTTTTTAAGGCTTTTCCTTGCGGCCCAGCGTACTGCCACTCTTCGTCATGATGAAGAGACTCAGGTAATTAGTTGATTTTGGATTCAGGAAGTTTCGATCATGGTTAATAATCGTGCGAATTTGTAGGCCACTATCTTGAACTTGTTGCTTCGCAATTATCTTCACTTTAACCTTTACGAACAAGCCGATAAGCTTGTGTCGAAGGCCTCTTTCCCTGAAAGCGCCGGGAACAACCAGCAAGCCCGTTACCTTTACTACCTTGGTACATATATTCTTTTTTTTTTTTTTTTGAGTACTGGCGAAGTAACATTTTTGCAGGCCGTATCAAGGCGATCCAGCTCGACTACACGGCCTCGCACAGGCATCTTCTCCAAGCGATCCGTAAAGCGCCGCAGAATCCCAAGACGGCTGGATTCCAGCAGACTGTGCACAAGTTGGCGATTATTGTGCAGTTGCTTACTGGAGAGATTCCTGAGAGGAGTACATTCAGGATGCCGATTTTGAGGAAGAGTCTGGTTCCTTACCATCATATCACGCAAGGTTTGTTCATGGAGTTTTGTCACGGATGTTGGGGCTGACACTTGCTGTAGCTGTGAGGATTGGAGATTTGACCAAGTTCCAGGAGACACTGGCTAATTATGTATCGGTGTTCAAGGCTGATAAGACTTATACTCTTATTTTGCGGTAAGTTTTATTCTTGGCCTCTTCACATGTTCGTCTTAGTCGGTCTAATGTGTTTGTATTTAGTCTCCGTCATAATGTCATCAAGACTGGAGTCAGGATGATCAGCTTGTCTTACTCTCGTATTTCGTTGAGGGATATCTGCGTCAAGCTTCAGCTTGATAGTGAGGAGGATGCCGAGTACATTGTTGCCAAGGTAAGGATTATTAGAGTTGATATTTGTGTAATTGTGTGGGGATTAAACTTTTTTTGTGTTGAAAGGCGATCCGTGATGGTGTCATAGATGCCACCATCGACCATGAGAATGGATACATGAAGTCCAAGGTTTGTAGTTTTTCTTTTAAATTTGCTTGAAGGTTTTTATTTAAAATAAGCATAACTAATAATTTTTTGATGTGATAATAGGAAAACGTTGATATTTACTCGACGACTGAGCCTCAGGGTGCCTTCCATCAGCGCATCAGCTTCTGCTTGAACCTTCACAACGAGTCTGTTAAGGTGTGTGATGGGACCTTTTTTGTTGATTTGATTTGATTCTATGATTCAAATTCTTATATACCCAATTTATTGTCACAGGCTATGCGTTTCCCATTCAGCTCCCACGGAAAGGACCTTGCATCTGCCAATGCTATCCGTGAGGAAGAGAGGAAGCTTGCGAAGGAGATTATTGATGGAGATCTTGACGATGATGACAGTTTGGAAGAGTTCTGAGGATGGAGGAATGAGGAAATGAAAGCTGGAATATAAGTTTTTCTTATTATTTGTGTTGGGGAGTTTTTTTGAGAATGGGGGAAACCATTTTGAACCGAAGGACGTGTGATCTCGTTCTCTCTATTTTTTGAAATAAACAAATAGTTTGTGTAACCATGGTAGCATCATTATTTTGTAAATAGATCAGCCAGCTGCATGTGGGTTGGTATCAACTGTTGAATTAGCGAGATTGATGTTGATGTTCGGAAACATCGTTCATTCATTCCCCGCTCAACTCCTTACTTACATAGTCGACTGCATCCATTCCGTTATATCCCCATCGCTCATCCTCTAAGCGATTCGACTCGTTCATCCCTAACTAATCTACTTGTACTATTTATGTATTTTCATTAGGATATCTTCTCTGTTCAATGTCTTGTGGATAACTTGCCTTTGAGGATCGAGTCTTTCTGTTCTTCTGGTAATTCTTTTTTTTTTAATTATTATTTCATTATGGGTATTCTTTTTATATATTAAATTCATTTATTAATTTTTTTAAAAATCATTACGAGTATTAATACAATGACGATATTTTATTTCAATATCTTGAGCTTATCTACATAGTTCATTTATTTTGACAACTAACTCAATTCTATGGATGATACTTTAAATTACGATTAGACAAAAAGGTCCTCATTGGCACTACAGATGGGTCACTCCTTCTCTACCATCTACAAGATGGGCAAACCTTTAACATTCAACTTCAAGAAACAAGAAAAGGGTTCTCTAAAAAGCCTATTCAACAGATTGCAGTGTTCAAAGACTCGTTTCTATGTTTGACTGGTATCTATCAACTATTTTTTTGCATTGCATTCCTTGTCTTGATATATTTATTGATTAATCGTTGCTTTTATCATTATGAAGATGGTGAAGTCAACTCGTACGATTTATCAACGCTTTCCATGAATATACACATTCCAAAATCAAAAGGAGCCACCCTTTTCGCTATATTAGAGGGAAAATCCAATTTAGACGCCAAGCTGTGTATAGTAGTGAAACGTAAAATGATGTTATTCAGATACGGGAGTAATGTGTGGATGGAGTATGGGGTTAGTCTTATTAAATCCTCCGCCTGTACGTTATACTAAACGTACCTAGGAATTAACGGTCCCCGATCGGCCTCGTGCGATACGATGGATTGATGAATCGAGGATTGCGTTTGGATGTGGACGAGGATATTTTTTGGTAAATACCGTGACGGGGTCTGTGACAGAGTTGGTTGGATTTGGGGGTGGGTTGGTGGGGACCTTAGGGGGGACGTTGGGGGGGACTTTGGGTGGCATTGGCGGGGCAACGAAGCAGAATAAATTGATTATTACGCCGTTAGATAATGGACAGCTTTTATTGAGCAAGGATGGTGCGTTAAATTTTTTTTTCTTTTCCTTTGTTCAAGTTTCATTTAGTTTAACCTCGTTTTCTGTAGCTGCGGGAGTTTTTGTGAACGATGATGGGTCGCCGCTGATAGAAAGAGATTTAGAATGGTCAGGAACACCCGAAGATGTCTGTAAGTGCTGATGAAGTTGCCGTTATAGTGCTTATTTACTCCAAACCGAAAACCAGACTTCGCCCCTCCATATGTCATTGCAATGATTGGCAGCGTTTTGGAGATTCGGAGTTTGAAATCTGGAGCAATTGTGCAAAAGATAGAGTTGCCGGACTGTAGAATTATGGGACGAGTATGTTTATGTACGTGGCGAGTCATACGTCTTTATGGAGGCTATTACCATTGGATTTTGAGGATCAGGTACACTTAATTATACTTTTAGATAAATTATATGATACATTACCTACCTTGCAAACATTTTAATGTGGATATAGATTGAGCAATTGATTTCGTCAAGTCGCTTTATTGAAGCGCAGCGTTTGATCGAGGAACTGGATTTCACGACCGAGGAAGAAAAGGTGAGTTTCTTATAAGTAGCGAAATTTAACATGCCGACTTGGAAGACTGCAAACATAATTCGAGTTCGCGGACTGTACGCCCATCATCTCTTCACTTACCAAAAGAAATACGAAGAAGCTGTTTCCATGTTAGCAGAACTCAAAGCATCCCCCATCGACGTCATCAACCTATACCCACAATTCTCATTACTCGGACCAACAGGAGAGCTAGTAGAAGGTGATTATTTCTACCGACTCTTTTTTCTAATTTCATTGCATTAGACCGCATTGCCCTCCAAGCACTTCTCGATTACCTCACAAACCAACGCGTCATCCTCTCGAAACTCCGTGATATCCAAGTCACCTCTGCCGCCCCTAAACTCTCACATCATCGTCCGCGAGTTCCATTTGGTCGGGATCTGCGGATGGATACCCAGATGGTGTGAATATGAGGTTCCCTAGCGTAGATGATACACTTTATTTGTCGGAGATTGTGGATACGACGCTGTTGAAAGTGTATCTTGCTATCAATGATGCTCTTGTTGGGCCGCTGTTAAGGATTAAGAATTTTTGTAATTTGAGAGAGTGTGAAGGGATTCTGGAGGGACGAGAGGTAAAAATCTTTGTTAGAATGTTTTATTAACGTTGTGTAGAAATACAGGGAGCTCACGGATCTGTATTTCGGGAAAGGAGAGCATGATAAAGCTTTAAAGTTTCTTTTGAAGTGAGTACCCTAATCATTTACGTTTATGTCTTATTAGCTTTTTAGACGCGCACAGCAGAACGAAGATAACGTCAAACCCGTCGTTTCTTATTTAATGCGTTTGGACCTTATCACCCATCTCCCACGCATCTTCACTTACTCCGAATGGATCCTTAAAGTCCATCCTGAAACCGGGCTCTCGGTAAATCCTTTCTCCGCTGGATCTTCTAACCCCTATCCAGATTTTTATCGAGCGTTACGAAGAGGTTTTTATATACCACCATCCAGACTCCCTTGACCATCTATAGATACCCACAAAAGTCCATCAAGACATTCTCGATTTTCTCGAGAAAATCTCTGCAGCTTCTGAAGCCCGATACCTAGAACATATGGTTGATGAACTCCACATTGATGCACCTGAATTCCATGATCGACTTGTGTTGAACTATCTGCAGACTATTATGCGAAACTTGATGGTCGAAAGATTTGACGGTATATCTGCATTGTTCTATCCCGCTGACTATATTTAGGCGATGATGATGTCGTCGAAGTTTTAAGAGGAAAACTCGAATCGTTTCTACGAACCTCCAAGTTCTTTAGAGCCGATCGATTATTACCTTTATTCCCAGATGACGGTTCGTCCACCCTAACCCCCTCGTCCCTCTAACCCCCTCGTCCCTCTAACCCCACTTCCAGTCCTATACGAAGAACGCGCTATCCTTCTTGGTCGTCTCTCCCGCCATAGGGAAGCACTCACCATCTATATCAACATTCTCGGTTCCCTTGAATCCGCTGAAAAGTAAACCATCCACACCCTCCCCTATATCCCTTAACCCATTTTTTAGCTACTGCATCACCCACGAATCCCCTCTTGAAGACGTCTATATTCTCCTCCTCGAAATCCTTTTATCACAGCTTCGCGTCAACGCGATCGACGAGAATGATGTGTTGGATTATTTGTCGCGGTATTCGCATAAAATTGATATTGCAAAGGTACCCGCCCCTTTCACAATACCCCTTTCTTATGTGAACAGGCGTTCTTAATTTTACCGAGCACAATCTCCGTCAAGGATGTCATTGGGTTTTGTAGACGATCGGTGCAGAGTTTGTTGTGGAAGCGCGATTCGGAGGCGATTACTGAGAATCTTGTCAAGGCGGATCATCTGGAGGTGAGGTCTCTTTCCGTACACTTTAATTATAACCTAAACAAACTTACCCCGTATTTTTTCTACTTTCTATGGATGTAGGTTCAGGCGTTGAAGGTTCAACTACAGAGTCGGAGGGTTACGATTACAGAGGATAGGATGTGTCCAAGGTTTTTTTCTTTTTTTCTTTTGCGGATGCTGATAGTTGGTAGATGTTTAAGACGCGTGGGGAACAGTGTTTTTGCAGCATACCCGAATGGCGGGGTTGTGCATGTGTTTTGTCAAAGTCGAGAGGGGAAGAGTGGGTGAGGAGAACACGTTTTGCTTCTTAGAAAAATGAGATGCGGACGACGTAGCAAATAAATGACCTTTCTGCCGTCATTATTTACACACATAGTCAAATTTCAATATCTATAAAGGCCGTTTTTAATGCATCTTCCTTTTGTACGGATATCGATTGGTTTTGGCATATTTATAGTGTTTGGCGGGTTTTTGATAAGGCAACCTTAATATTCAATTGTACGTTGTCTATGTCAGTGTTCTCGCGGGGCCGATTTCATCATCGTAGTGGAGCTAACAAGCGTAGGGTTAACACGTTCTTGTTCAAGGTATTCACAAGGCATTTATTAGCATTTCAATGCCCACTTTATAGGTGTTTGCGACGCATGGGGGGAAGGGGTGGTTAGGGCGGGGGAAGGTAGAACAGTGCATGCAAAAGAACCATCGTCCACGTCTCTTTATCCCGAGAAAGAAAAAAAAAAAAAAAAAAGGAAAAAGGAATTAAAATCAAAAGAAGAAGAGGCAAAGTGAAAAAGAGCAACAAAAACATAAGGTAAAAGAGAATGCTCCGCTTTGAAAGAGGGACTTTTCGATATTATTCTCAAAAGATCATTTGGCGCATTTCCTTATAAAGGGGGGAATAAGGATATAAGCTCTTAAGATTGCTTAAGGCGCAACGTAAAGCGATTTGTCAATAACAGGGGGTATCGCCGCGATCTCCGTTCCAAGTTCTTGCTCAATCCTGTAAAAGTTGTATCTATCATCGTATGTAATGAGGTTGATCGCTGAAAAAGACATGTTAAAACCCCAAAGTCATAATATTGTTATTACCCAATCCAAGATGCCCGAAACGTCCAGATCTTCCAATACGGTGGAGATATGTCTCTGCGTTCTTTGGGAAGTCAAAGTTGATGACAACATTGACGGCTTGGATATCGATACCCACGGGTCAAGAGATCTTGTTTAGAGATTAGAAAAGTAATATATATATGAGGTAGGCACCAGAGCAAACCAGATGCCGGGTTTTTCCGCTACGGAAATCGTGGAAGACACGGTTCCGGTGCGCTTGCAACATTTTCGCGTGGATGTAGAAACACGAATAGCCGAGTTCAGTGATCTTCTTGGCCAACAATTCAACACGGCTAGTGGAGTTACAGAAAATAATCGATTGGTTGATCTGAAGCTGCATGCGTTCGTTAGTAAAAACGAAGGTTAAGATGAATTTTTCGTACCTTTGAAAAGAGTGTGTTCAGACAATGAACTTTCTGTCGTTCCTCAACAAAGGCGTAGTATTGAGTAACACCACGCAACGTCAATTCATCCATCAAGTTAATTTCGTAAGGCTTCAACAAGTATTTCTCCCTGAAATGCTTTACAACAATCGGGAACGTAGCGGAGAACAACATAATCTGACGAGAGCTCGGCAAAAATGAAATCAACTGCTCAATGATAGGCTGGAACTCAGGAGACAGTAATTTATCGGCTTCATCCATGACGAGGATTCCACAGTCAGTCAAATCGGCTACTCCTTTGCCGGCAAGATCCAAGATACGACCAGGGGTACCGACGAGAATGTGAACTAAGATAAAAGTCAACTTTTCAAAGAAGAAAGAAACGGACCAGTTTGACCAAGACGAAGAATGTCGTCCTTTAAAGTGGTACCTCCAGTCGTCACCATGACCTGAACATTCAGATGCTTGCCCAACATCTTGCAAACTTGAGAAGTCTGCAACGCAAGTTCACGCGTCGGAACTAAAAGAAGAGCTAACAACGTCAACCCGACAACAATGATATCAAATACCTTGAATGCGTGACTTGTTTACATCTATTCTGTCCAACGTAGGCACAACGAATGCACCCGTTTTACCAGTTCCATTCTTTGCCCTAGCCACTAAACAAAGCATCAGCTCAATCCATCCACCCCCAAATTACATATATCCCTTCCAGCAAGCGCAATAGGAATAGCCTCTTCTTGAATCGGACTCGGCCTTTCAAATCCAGCCTCAAATAACCCCATCATTAATTCCCTCTTTATATGAAAATCCTCAAAGTCATTCCCCTTGGTCTTGGTAACATCCTCCGTCTGTGGTCGACTATCCCTAGTCGGTTGCTTCAAATTCTTCTTCCACTGCTGATCATCCCTGGTGAAGCGTTAGAGAATCTTCGCGGGGATGGAGTATGGGGTACCTCAGCTGCATATTCTGCATCTGTGCGGCGAGTTGGTTGGCCATATTATTGACGAAGCAAGCTTTTTTTTCTCCTGCAAAATTTTTGAATCGCGATGGATGTTTTGGTGGGCAAATGGATTGCTTCAATGGATCAGGCGGATGGACATACTATGGCCGAGCTCATTAATCCTGCACCGACGAGTGAAGGAAGCAGGTTGATAATGAGTTCAAGGAAACCGGTGAATGGGACTTGGACTCAGTACGAGAGAGATTTGCCCGGTCTACAAATCAAGGTTCTCAAGAACTTTGTGGAATATGTGCATTCGCAGAGTCAAAAGCGATTTTCTCTGCTTTCGCAATTGTTAACGTTGTATTATTTTATTATTTAGAATCTGACTTTTTTGTGTAGAGATTTTGTTTTGTTGTATTCATATGAATGGCAAATCCCAGTTTTGCATGTCTTGTGCTGTGAACTCGTCAATCTGGCAACAACCGTAATTTTCGCGTCCGATATATTTGAATGACCAATATTTTTTTGTTCAGTTGGATGATATTGCGGCGCAGGCGGGTCAAAAATCGGATAAGTGTTATCGAACACTCAACCAATTCCTATCTTTAAGCTCAAAAGTAGCAGGCGATAGGTTTATTCGACAATATCTCCTATATCTAATTATCGAAGGGGTACAGGGGGTGGAAAAATTAGGCTACTTTGCTATAGCAAATGCCTGCTTGCGTATCTCAGTGAAGATTCAAGAAATCAACATGTGTGCAAAGATTGTGGATCAAGTGGACAATCTTTTTAACTCTGGGTTATCCATCGACGACTTTCCAAGACCGCATGTTGTCACCTACTATTATTATCATGGCATTTTAAAGATGATGTTTCACTCCTTTCGGACGGTTTGGAGATGATCAATACGTTGACTCTTTTTTTGCAGGCAAATACGAGCTTAACATTTGCATGGAAGAATTGCCCTTCCAATGACTTTAAGAGAAAAAGGTAAACTGCTTACTTAAGTATATTTTATTTATTCTATTTATTCTCGATTCCCATAGTCATCAATCTTAACTTCAACATTTTCTAGAATCATATTGATGAATCTGGTAATCACTCGTCTTGTTTTAGGCGTTATACCGAAAATGGAACTTCTCAGATTGTACCGCCTTGATGCAGCATTAGGCGAGATAGTCGCCGCTGTTCGACGTGGAAGTTTTCGAGACCTGAGAGCTGCGGTTGAGCGGCGAGCGAAATGGCTTCAAAGACACCGATTCCTTACAATTGCTCGGCATCGATTCAATATTGCTGTCTTCCGGAACTTGTTTCGAAAGATTCAAACAGTTTGTAAGTGATCGTCCAGGGGTTTTACAGAACCTAATTTTGCATCTACAGTCCCGAAAGTGATGTTGTTTGAGACGGTTGAGAGGGCTTGCCGGTTTTCTGGGCTGTATGATTTTACAATAGAGGATGCTGAATGCATAGCACAATCTCTCATGGATCATGTATGTTCTTATCTTCTACGTTTACAATTCCTAAATATTGTGTCAAAATGCTTTTTTGTTCTATTTTTAATAGTTTTGTTATATTTCAGGGCTACATGAAAGGCTATATATCGCATAATAAGAAATCGATGTGGGTATTTTTTATAGCATGAGCTATTTTATTTTATTTACGAGTTTTAAATTTAAATTGCAGAATGTTGTCAAGCAAGGATCCTTTTCCAAAGATTCAGATTTCTATGTAAATGTGCGAATTGTTATATATATATACCCAATACGTTGTCAAAGTTTCTGTTGAATAGGTAAATTGTGGAGCAGTCCGAGTTAAACTTTAAGTGATAGTAGGTAGCAGATGTGTATGAAAATGAATTTTGTTTGGTTTACAAAAGGTTGACGAGAAATTTAAGACAAGCGCAGAAGCTTTAACCAGCCACAATAAAAATATTACAAAAAGAACATGAGCGGGAAGCAAAGGCGAGATATTATGCCAGACAAATGCAAGGAAGAAAAAAAAAAGGACCAGCACACCAAAGAATTTTAACGATAGTGGCCGTAGAAAAATTTCTACTAAGCCGGCCCCACCAGCGGCCCAAAGCTCCTGGTCATATCATTCCACAGCTTCCAAACCTCCTCATCCTCCATCGTAACCGACCCGAGCAAGTTATTTCCAGGGCAAGCGTCAGGAAGCCCACACGAAATCACAGCCTGAACATCTTTATATACAGACTGAATCAACGAGTCCTGTAACTCAAACTCATCCTCTGCCGTCACAGGGGTGACAGGGGCGACCGCCTGTTCTGAGGATGGTTTCGGTGCCACACCTTCGACTTCAGGGGAATGCATTGTCATGGGGGCGTGGAAACAGTGTCGAGGGAGGGTGGGAATGTCATGTTCATCAAGCTTGTGAAGGACGACATGGAAGGGAGATTAGGGGGTAGCATCTCTGGTGAAAATAAGGCATTTGGTAGAGGATTTTTTGTTACGGAAAGATCAGAAAATCCAGAAAGCACCGAAGAAGGTATGAAGCCAGAATCGACTCCTGACATGGACGATGCAAAGAATCCAGTGACATTTTCATCGCCGTTGGTGGTAAATTCAGGAGGTGGTGGCTCTACTTTAAAATCTCCGGGATCTTGGAAAGGACCGTGCATTTTCAACGCATCCGCCGCCGGAAAATCGTCGATTAAATGAACCGGTTCAGCTCCGTATAGTAAAGGATCTCCATTAATGGCCAGGGCGGCTGCTGCAGACACGTCCGAAACGAGGTTGGCGGCAACAGAAGACGACTTGGCGAACATGGCTGCGTCTTCCATAACTGGATCATAATCTTCCTTTGTTCCAACAACATCAGGAGGGATGATACCAGCCTTTTGCATTTGCCTTCTCCTCCAAATCCTTTCTTTGGTCCCATCGCGTGTGACTGAACAGAGTTCAACAATGCAACGGAGTGTGGTGGCTAGAGGTTTTGCCATAAAGCTGTAGTGACCCAGAAAATCTAGAGCTTTGATCTGCATGTGGGTCCGGAAACAACCGTTATGCATTATACGATCAAAATTAGGAACTTGGGCGATCATGATATGGGAAAGGCAGGATTGGAATAGGAAGAAGGGGAGGAAGGAGCTCATGTGGAGGAAAATTTTGGGCTCGGGAAGAACGACTTCGATTAGTATACGGGCTGTTTCAAGAGTAACAACGTCACAGATCTATAGAAACAGAGTAAGCCCTAAGTTTGACTACATTTAAACAACATCAGCTTACTTTGAAGTCGACATCGTATTTCGCATTGCTGTGACAGCGTCTGATGGCCTCCATCATTCGCGGGCGATGAAGCATCAGACGGCATGTGTTGAAAACAATGTGCATAAAGATCGAAAGAAAGGGAGGCGATTCTTCTCTAGCTAAATCCATTTTCAAAGAGGCTAACCATATCCTTTGTCGGCCGTTGAGCAAGGTTAGGCCGAAGCTCGCTATACCATGCATCAAGAATGGCATTGAGCTCCGCACGCCTTTCTTCGATATTGCTAGATGTGGGAGCCAGCTCAGCGATGTCCTATCGAAGAAAAGCGAAAAAATATTAAAACGATACATTCCACTATAAATAAAACTCGATGGCAGCGAAATTTACCGTCGATTGTTGTATTTTGCTGAAATCTAAAATTTGGGAAAAGGTGTCCACAAGCAAGAGAAGGGCGCAGAAAGGATCGGACATCGGAGGAGGTGTAAGACTTGGATCCGAAGTGGTTTGAGTTCAAATCCCAATAGCTCTCCCACACAGTCTCTGGAAGTGGTAATCCTATCGTTGGGAACCCTTTTGATGAGAAAGACCCGATCAATCGTAGTCGAAATCATTCTGCATCATTAAGAACATTATCAAGAACAAAGTCAGCTTTCAACTTCACTGCAAGGTATATAACATACTTATCCTGAATATAACACACCCAGAAAGTTCTCCTCCGGACATCTTTTTCCACAACAGACAATTGAGGGCAGGTGACCTCAGGATCAATATGAAGACTTATAGACATAGCCATATCAACAGCCATGGAAAGATACTGCCAAGCTGCCGTCATCCGTCCTGTGATAACGGAAAAGTGCTGTAGAAATCGTGGTCAGCTGGGAATCACGGCTATGTAAGCTCACCGAAATAAGAATAAGCGCTTGGACCGTGGAAAGAGACGGAGTCTCGATGTAATGCATGATTAAAGACCTGGCTTTTGCGTAAAAGGGTTCACCGACAGAGAATGTATCACTTAAAGAGTAATTTTCATCAATGCCCTTCAATTTCGCTATTGCTGGGTGAGCAGAATATTGAGCAGCCGTGGCATAAAGAGCATGCATGAGGAGCTCAGATGGTGGATCAGGGCCGGAAAGTGAACGAACAAAAGTGGTGCGGTGGAACATAGGAAGAGGGTCGACGTGGTAGTGGCAAACAAACCACAGCTCGACCAGCTCCTTCAAGGCTTCCTTTGGCACAAAGTCATGCTGAACATCATGTGCGTTGACGGATCCTTCGGAAACAGCCTTGGTGAAACAGTCTTCACATGGACATGACAGAGGGTTTTCAATAGGCGCTGAATGTTCTGATGCAGAGCCAGTCGGACGTGTACCGTATTTCTTCTTAGTCCTCGGTTTTGCAACGGGTAAACCATTCGTAGTGATGTTGGTACCGTCCTTCAAATGATCGGGTGAGGGTAGAGAGGAATGGTGATAGGCACTGCCGTTGAAATCTCCCTCATCATCAGATTCCTCATCGTCCTCATAGCCCATCCTGCTATTCCCATAGAGCTGACTTAAATCAATGTTCAAAGAAGCAGCACGAGACTCCAATTGCTTAATCCTCTCCCTTAAAAAGGCAGCATGGAGAGCTCGAGGGCCTTTTGGCTTTGGCGGTGCAGGATTTTTGTTCTCTGGTCGTGGAGTGTAGCGGCAGGTAAGATGGCTCTTGGTGCAAGCACCACAGGATGGCCTCGCTCCATCACACTTGTACTTGCGCCTCTTGCAGTCATCACAGGCAAGCGATATCCTTTTGCGCCTCCCAGAACCGTCACTCTGACCTCCTCCGTCATTGTCTGTGTGGTTGTCGTTAAGCGGCATCCTGAGGCAGCAACACTGTAACACAAGGATTTGTAAAAACAAGTTTGGACGCCGGAACGGGAAAAAACCGAGGGGGCAAAAATGATCTACAACCTTTGGGGATATGTTATTTATATCTGATCGACTGAAAGGCTTCGAAACACTTCATCCATAAAAGAAAGAGGGAATTAGGAGTGTTTCTTTTATTCTTTAAGGAGGCTGAAGTGTTTTTTTCCCCCATGTTTTCTGGACTCATGTGCAAAAAACAGAGTTAGAGAGAGCTACAGTGAATGCAGCAACTGCCATTAACAGTGATGGTGTTTTACCTAAATGTATGGACATGCTTACTTTGAGAGAGAATACTAAACCATTGTGTGCGAAGCAGAAACTGAAATTGTAGAACATTTTGCAAATGAAGTGTATGTATTTAGAATGTGTAAAACACGAGTCAGCTCGTGTTAATCACGTGTAGCTATACTAGCACATGTGTTAGAAAGGTTTCACGTGATGAGGCTGTAGGCTGAAACGCCTCCAGCAGAGAAACACCCTCAATTGCGACATCATCGGTTATTTACACATGGCCCTCCATATGTCCTCATATTCGAATGGGGAGATGGGGTGGATGTCTTCAAGAGTTCCGAGCCTACAGCGGAACATGGGTCATGCCGTTCTGTAGGTAGGAAGTCCCTGCTTGGTTTCCGGCGTCGACGATGTACTCTCGATGCTCGGCCAGCAGGCGTTAATTTGGCTTGGTTCTCGTGAACTGACCAAGGGATGGGGTTCTCATCTCACAATCAAGGGTTTCAAGTAATAAAAGGGGCAATAACACATATAACATACCTTGTAGCTTGTACACCTGGCGTCCTAGAACACGCCGTGGGGGAGCCACTCTCCGCCATGTTTTAATCACCTTTTCACCAGTTGTATGTGCACTTCCTTTCCAGCCTATGTTGCAAAGCAGGGCTGTGAGATTATAAGATAACCTCACCCAGAGGCATGAATGCGTCGCTTATATAGACATCGTGCCCTTATCCTTATTTCCTTGTTCCCGTTCCATTCTTTTCCCTCTTGGGGTTTTTCATAGTTTTTTCCCCATAGATACGAGAGAGGTTTTTATAGAAGGAAGGGCGGTCGACGTGGTATGCCAACTTATGACATGCTACCACGTTGGTCGAGATGCCTGTTGTTGTTATTTGATTCCCCTTTATGTATTGTTTTATTATTTGTAGAAAGTTTAATAGATTTACGTTCACCCCAAAGACCTTGAAGGCCCTCTGGCTTCAGGCCAGCCTCTGGCTGAGCTTTCACCAACCCCTTTTATCATCTATAGTGTATTGAATGTTGCCAGCGGGTGCTCAGGTGATGGCGTCGCCGGGAGAGACCGCAACCCAGACCAAGATGAACTTCTAAGAAGGTATGAGCAGTAGAAATACGCCTTATTTGCATGATTCCTTCGAGGGTCTGGTCGGAGAACCACGTCTGTTGCTATATTGTTGACGAACATATGCCATCCCGATGTTTGGAGTGGGGAGTAGCGGCACATAAGAAGCCCGTGGATGGATGAGACAATAGAAACAACACGTTAAAACGGTTATAAGGAGCAGTAACGGAGACCTGACACATTCCTTGGAGCGGGATGGAATCCCTTCTCGTAGAACCCTTTCCCCTCGTCACTTGGACCTAGTTATGAGGCATTTCCCTTCATTTTCCCCCTTCTACTAACGATCAGAACGAAACACAAACCACAGCACACCAAATCCTTGCATCCCTTAACAGATGAGTAGGGCTTTATTCTCGACTCTGGAGTACATCCAGGGAGTTAGTATCGTCACCTACAATGTGGTTCTCTACCTCTGTATGTCAAGGCTGAGCAGAGGAGCCACTGGAGAGAACTTCACAGGGCATGCAGCATCTGTTCACTGCATCAACTGCCAACGTCATTGGGGGACATAGGAATGAGTGATGGCTAGCCCGTCATGCCGTGATCCTGCCATCAAGGATAGGGGATCAGAATTAGGCTTCAGCTAAGGAGGCGAAAACATTGAACCAGCTCCAAAAGCTGCCTTTGTTCCCTGGGTTCAGCCCAGTAAGCTGACTGCAAGAGGAATAGCCTGGCGGCGACAGCAGAGGGGTAGGCAGGCATTCTCTGAATATATTAATGGTGGATGGCAAGGGGGATCATGGGCAAGAGAGCCCCAAAGGAGCCTCAAATCTCAAATAGCAGAAATGAAGGTCAACAATCCATCTATTAACGTAATACATGAAATGGGAAACACTTATACAACCCAAAAACAAACAAAACACAGAACACACAGCTTTACACGACGCTGATACCTCGAACACGCGTAAAGTCTATGTCACCTCCTTCAGTAAAAACTCTGTAACATAAGGGAAAAGAATGGAGGATTTCATATATTTATACTTGGGACCGCGTAAGTTGCGTCCATTTACGTAAAGTAATAGGATTCACTTTAGTACTTAAAGTGAAGGTGTGAAGTGAAAAACCACTAGAACTTCACACAATCTCTTGCCTCGAAGCGAGAAACCCCTGCTTAGTTCTCTTAAAACAAAAGCCAAAATGACATTAAAGTGGCCATAGAACCCAAAGCTTGTAGCAACTGAAAAGATCATATATTATATTGTCTTTGTTCAAGCTCTTAGCTCTGCGCAAGCTTTAATCCTTTGTCTTTACAGAGAACTTTGATTGTATTCTTGCTTGGACGTCCATTGGGGCTTCCCCAACTTCTCCTTTCACTCAGATACTTAGGCATCCATTGTCATATTGCTTTATACCTGCCACAGATACTTACAGGTTTCCTGTTGTATCTAAAAGTAGACATCTTTGTCTAGTTTTGTCCAATCCTCTCTAACTTAAAAGGTTACTGTTCAAAAAATATAAAACTTCTCTATGTTGCAACAAAGACAAGACCCAATCTTGCCTATCCCCGTCAACTGTTGCAGTATCAATCTATTCAATATCATTATCTTTTAGTTGGCTTTATCAGGGTCCTGCGGAATTTCATAGGAATGAAAATTTCCCTCTTTGGTCCTCTATACTTCAAGCCTTGACCACCATGGAGAGAAAAGTCACTGTGTTGGGCCATGCTCATCTTGGATGTACTCCAAGGTATGCAGGTGGGTGGGTGCAACTCCTCTCTAGCTGAGGCAAGGGTTTTGTTTGCTGGACAGCTTTGCTGTTTCCAACAAGTTCTTTTACAATAAAAAAGGAAAAAACAATGAAATGCAATAACAAAAAGAACCTAGGTCAGAGATCCCACATACTTAAGTGACACATGTTGGGTTTCATCTTTCTAGTTTGTTTTACTTACTCACATTTATTTTACTAAGTCATTTGTGCCCCGCATTCATTCCAGCCTTCATTAATTCGGAGTTTAAATTCTTTATTTGTTTTGCTGCTCATACCATTTGAGTCAGCGTTAATCCCCGCATGTTTTGCCTCCTACAACTGTATCCGTGACAATGAGAGATGGACGGTCAGAAGACCTTATGGCGAGAGGTGCCACCCTCAACTTACCTGTATTGTTGTGAAGAAGGTTATTAATAATAAGTTAGTTGTCATCAGTATTAATTAGTCGTCACCTCTGGAGACCTCGTTCATCAGTTAATTATCATAATTAGTTTATTAAGTTTATTATCATTATTACAAAGAGCCCGTAAACCCTACAAACACATACTTGAGGAGGGAGTCTAATTACGCTCCTAGGAGTTTATCCAGCCTCAACATTGACTGCCGTAAGCTGTTTTTGTTAAATAAGTGAGAAAGCGCAATAGATAATGCAGAGAGTACAGAATCAAACTAATACTTCTGTGAAGAATTCCGTTATTCACATGGCCAAAGGCTCATAAGGACATTTTGCCTAAGTCCTTGAGTTTTGTTATATCACACATTGACGCGTATATATACATGTTATATTGAATCCTCCCTTTTTTTCCCTCTGGGTTTTCTATATGTACTTTTCCACACGTTTATCAGGTTTTTATTGAAGGTGGTGGTGTGCATATGTGACGTTTATGTGTGTGTGTGTGTGTGTGTGTGTGTGTGTGCATATGTTGTGTCTATTATTCATTTGTATTTTGTGTATTATTCTAATGTGAGAGAATTCTTAATTTAATTTGTACCTGTTGAATAGGATAAGTGATCCCTCATCCTCTATCCCACGCGTGTGGCCTTGCAACGTGATCTCCCCTCCACTCTTAGTTGGATAACAGTTGACCCAACATATTCAGCCTTGGCAGTAGACTGAGCCGTCGTTGCTTGCTTTTCGTTCGCCCACACAGCTCCCCATTCAAAGTGATCACAGATCACTGACTTCATATCATCAGGATCAGTTCCATGTCGGCATCCACATATCCCACGAATTCCAGCTTGTCTTTACGAGTGTACTGAATTCCCAATTGCTTTGTTTGCTGCAAATATCCACACGTTCGGTAAGTGGCATCCCAGTGTGCAGGGTAGGGTTCTCTTGAGATCTTGCGCTCCTTCCGAGTGCGAAAGCAATATCAGGTCTTGTTCCGATCATTGCATGCATCAAGATCCAGTGTTTGTCGGTATTCTTGATTCTTCTTGCTTGTTTTTCGTTATTTTATCGAAACTTGGAGCTCTTGTATCTCGGTATGTCTCATGAACCGTTTTTCTGATCGGTCTAACTCCTCCTTGCTTGTCGGCGCCTCTATAATATCATCGACATAGACTCCCTTCAAGGTGAGGTCCTTGCGTTTTGCTTGCAGTAAAGACATGGATCAGCCGCAGAGCGAGTAAACGTTTCCTCGTGACTTGGAACGTGTTCAAGTCGAAGCTTCTGTTGCTTCTCACGGTGGCTATGACATGTGCTGATAGATGTTCTTACACTTAACAAACTTGTATAGGAGTTTTGGGGTCTGCCATAGGGTCTATCACAGGGTTGTGTAGACACCATAAAGGCTCCCAAAGGTTCAGGACTGGGGAGGCATTGAGGATGCTGGGCAGACGCCCCATGGCGCCGGACCCTGGGGAGCTGGACCCTGATGTGCTAACCCAAGGGTGCTGGACCCTGGGGGTAATAACATAATTATATGTTGGAACATGAAGACAATAAAGTGCGAAGTCTTTATGTGAGGAACATAATTGCAAGTGCTGGGAGTGTAGGGGTTTACAGGGTTCTTGTAATTAAACGGAATAACTAATATACTAATAATAACAAATGTAAACTGGTGACGAGGTCTCCAGAGGTGACTACTGAATGATACTGATGACAAATAACTTCTTATTATTTAATGCGTCCAAAACACTACAGGTAAATATGAGGCTGGCACTCGAAGCTAACAATGTCTCATGACCCGTTCATCCCTCATTGTCACAAACAAACATGTAAAATAGCTTAATTAAATCACGCGCGGCAATTCACATGCGGGGATTAACGCTGACACAAATGGTAAGAGCAGCAAAATGAATAATAATTTAAACTCAGAAATTCAGGCAGGAAACAGTGAAGGGGCATAAATAAACTTAGTGAAATAAAGAATGCGGGAAATAAAAACAGACTAGAAAGATGAAAGCCAACATTCTCCCCCTCAGCTTTCCTAAACCTGCAGTTTTACTCAACTACTTTAATCATCCCAAACGTATCGCGTAATTCTTCGAACTGAGTTCACGGCAATGCTTTAGTAAACAAATCTTCAAGTTTGTAACTTCGTGTTAAGGTAATCAACGCGTATCTTCTTTGCGTTTACTCTGTCTCTGATAACGTGAAATTTCCTGTCCACAAGGCGAGAGCTTTGTGAAATGATCGGCGTACTGGCGAGCGCGTTGGCGGTAGTGCTATCGCCATAAATTACTGGTGGGTCGTTAAACTAATATCCCCAGCTCCCCCAAAAGTTGACTAACCCAAATCATTTGGGACGACGCTTCACTCAGCGACACGTATTCTGCCTGTGCTATCGACTGAACCGTCGTTGCCTGTTTCTTAGTTTCCCACACAACAGCTCCCCCATTCAGTGTGATCACAAATCCACTGGTTGACATCATGTCCGCTGGATCCGTCCCCATGTCGGCATTCGCACATCCCACCAATTCTTCTTGAATACTGGATCCCCAGTTGCTCAGTTTGCTGAAGACATCCACAAGTGCGGTAAAGCGCGTTTCGAATGCCGCAGGGTAAGGGTTCTCTTGGAATCTTGCGACCATACCCAGAGCAAGCGCGATATTAATACCCAACGAGAGCGCAGCGTCGCGCGTTAAAATCGCCCTTCTTCCGCTGCTGCTTGGGAATCAAAACGAGTGCTAAGCAACCCCACCCCCTCAACCTCAAAAAGGCTGGTTTGACTCCAGTTTAATTTTAACCCTACCTGTTGTGATTGGACATTCCCTTCTAGCCTTTATTTCCTTTGTTCCTGTTAAGGCTTTCTGATTCATTACCTTTGTATTGGAGAGTTTGACGTGTATGTGTACACGTCTCCAATAGGTTTACTTTTGTGTTTCTTTCCTCATTACATGTTTGTTTTGTTTAAGTATTTGAAGACTCGTGTGTTGAGTCGAAATAAATCAAGAACGCTGTTCAAGCAAAAGTGCGTTTAACTTTGTTTAATTTGGCCCCGTGAATAACAAGTATTTAACAGTGGTAGCATTTCTTCTGACGATATGGGAAAGAAAGAGGACTCAGATGACGAGCGCAGCAAGACTTTCACATTTCGAAACGTCAGATGACCACTTACCTCAAGGACAAGGGTCTTTGGGCGTAAGATTTACGCTGTACATTAACGAGAACCTTCCGACCAAAGAAGAGAAGGATCTGCAGATCAAGGAGCAGTCGGCTAACGATCGTGCTAAGAACCGTATGGAGTCTCGAGAGACTGATTCAGTCTTACACTTAATTGGAGAGGACTTCACGGCCAGGAAAGCGTGGGAGTGCCTCGTGTCATCATTTGAGCGTAAATCCCAACCCAACTGCAACACCCTCACGCGCAAGTCACGTGTCTCAGAATGAAGGAGGATGTGTCTTACGCGTATTCGTTGCAAAACTTTCGACAATGGTCAACCAACCCAAGGCAGCCGGCGAGGCTGTCTCCAACGAGCAACACATTGCTCACTGCCCACTAAACTCCCGAAATCTTATGATGTTACGGTTGCCAACATTGAAACGGAAGAGAAGATCAAGGACCACGTGGAAGCATCAGAGGTAGCGGAGGCCTTCTTAACGACAAGAGCGCGTAAGGGGAAGAAACCAGCAGAAAAGGACGCGTAAAAGGGTGGAGATAGAAGGTAAGTGACTTGTTTTTAAGTGCAAGAAAATAGGACACTATGCAAACAAGTGTCGCTCTGGGAAGAAGAAGGACTCGGGGGAGTCTAGTGATGATACCTCAGAGAACGTGAAAGATGCTGGTGGTTGGAACTGTCATCGTGGGAAGTGGTGGAAGAAGGGCGACTCAGACAAGAAGAAGTCTGCAAACACGGCGCGTGCGAGTCCAACAATTGCCTTTATGGCTATTGTGCGTCAGGTTGACGCGAAGGCTGGGGAAGCCTTGTCGGTTACGCTGGGCAAGCGGTATAACCGATGGATTTTGGAGTCTGGAGCCACTCACCGTATGACCATTTCGAAGGAAGGTTTGCGCGAGCAGCCGCGTAAAAACTGTAGAGCACGGCGAAGGAAGACGCGTGGAGGGAGTAGGAGATTTAACTCTCAGCATTAAGGTCGGGAAGGCCACGAAAACAATCACGCTTAAGAATGTACTCCATGTGCCGGAGTCACGCGTAATCTCATCTCCCTGGGTGTAGCAGCGTCGCGTGGCGCTGTTTTGGAATCATCCAGCAGCAAGTATCGCCTCAGACACGTCGGATCGAACTACGTGACAGCAAAGGTCGAGGTTGAGGACAACCTATTTTTTCTGGTGCAGCCAGACACCGCAGCAAACCACACGATGGATGTAAAAAGCTAGTCGCTCAACAGCGTCAGATCTTGATGAAGGCAGTGAGGAAGCTTGAAAAATTGGCAACGGGTGTACGCATCACATACAATGACAACGACAACGTACTATGCAAGGGATGCATTGAGGGGAAGTTACGCGCTCCTCTCACCCGGAGAGAGTTGAGAAGGACTACAAAGTCCTGGAACGCGTTCACGTGATTTGGCGGGACCCATGAAGCGGAAGAGCTTGGGAGGGTCGCGTTACTTCATGGTGGTTGTGGAGCGTCAACGGGTTACTGCAACACGTACATGCTCAAGGAAAAGAAGCAAGCGGTTCAGTACATCAAGCAGTACAAGAGAGAGGCCGAGGCACTCACAGGTCGACGGATTGACGCGTGAGATACTCGGAAAGGAACCCTGAGGAGATGGAACG
The DNA here is from genome assembly GCA_025449115.1 of Chytridium lagenaria. Classification (NCBI taxonomy): domain Eukaryota; kingdom Fungi; phylum Chytridiomycota; class Chytridiomycetes; order Chytridiales; family Chytridiaceae; genus Chytridium; species Chytridium lagenaria. The sequence goes on from JAHLKC010000127.1 coordinate 114,609, forward strand.
ACTTCGAGAAAAGCCGCATCTCCTGGAGATTTTGCAGATAACGGTGGGGATTTAGAACAAGCAGCTGGAGGAATGGTGCCTGGAGGAGGCATCAAGCTCATGTTCAGCATGCCCTACACGCCTCAGCAGAACGGTGTCGCGGAATAAATAAATTGGTCGCTCATTGATGTAGGGTTACGGGCTCAATAGGTCTCGATTATTTTATCCCAAGTCGCCTTTGCCGTGGATTCATCCTGTATCAACGGTAAAATGATGTCGTGAACTCTTGATTCGATTCTTGCTTTTGCTTTCATGTCCAGGTCTTCCTCTTCTAATCTAGTCTTCTTTTCGGCATTTGTAGGCGTGTCAACGACTGCATAGGGCGTCCAGCCCTTCTCGACGATCTTCCAAAGGCCTTTGCCTTTCAAGTACCCGATCATGCGGTACTTCCAGATGTGGAACTGTGTCCCGTCAAACATCACAGGTTTGTCGTCGTTTTCTTTCGTCATCTTCTCGTGTTGACAGCTTTCTTTCTTTCTTGGGATGATCGCTCTTTTCTCTTTAACTCTTCAGCCCTCAAATGGATCGATTTACTCCTCCTTCCAACCAGGTGAAGTGCTACCACTTATAGGGGTTACGGGGCTCAATTGTAATTAAAATATAATGTATTAATAAAGAGAATTAAAGTATAAAATGGTGATGGAGTCTCCAGCGGTGACAGGGAGGTAATTACTACAAAACTTCCATATATTAATTCTAACTATTTTTCGCAAGACATGTAGAGGGTGGGGATTTACATCAGAACTCATGATCCGTAAATCCCTCCAAATTACGTATCATAAATTAAACATAAAGTAATAAAGTTAAGGGATTAACGCATCCTCAAATGGAATGAGGAGCTCAATAAACTGATCAACTCAAAAACTTAAATAACGCGTAAATAAACAGGTTTGGGGGAAAAATAACTTAGACAAAATAACGAATGTGGGTGAGTGAAACAAAATAGAAAGATGAATAAACCCAACAATTGAGAAGGCAAAATGCATGCTTAGCGACGCGAGTCTTGACGGAAAATTCTGGGGAGAGGCTGTTACGTGTGCTACGTACATGTACAATCGATCTCCTCGTAAGGATGGGATTTCGCCTCTGGAAGGCTTCAGGTGAAGGAAGCCTAACTTGAAGCGCGTTTGAATCTTCGGTTGCGCGTGTTGCACATCCCAAAGGAACGACGGAAGAAGATGGAGAAGAACGCGCGCAAATGTATTTTGTTAGGATTTGAGGAATCGACTTTACAACCCAGTCACAAAGAAAGTAGTGAGCAGCAAGAATGTTGTGTTTGAAGAGTTGAACACTGGAGTGTGGGAAGGACGCAACGTAGCTTTGTCTATCGGGAAGGTTCACAGGAAGCTGCTGGACAAGGTGGGAAGCGACTCCGAGGATTCCGAAGATGAGTCATTGAGCTCTGAGGATGATAGAGATGACGCGTCACAAGTCAGTGAAGACAGTGAAGCGTCAGAGGATGATGTCGAGGATTCTCAGGAAGAGAACGACGCGTCAGAAGAGTTTGAAGACGCGCCAACCTCGCCAAGAAGAACTTCTCAACGCGCTACACGCAGCGTTTCACGACTACTGGTACCAGCAACACCACCAGCAGAGGAAGGCACTCGTCGTTATTCCCTGAGGGAGAGGAGGCCAGCAAACCCAGAATGGCTCAAGGCTCAAGCGCAAGCAAAACGCGCTCCTGCTCCACGCAAGCCTGAAGCACACACCGTCACCGGACGAGTGACGAGGACGTGACAGATCCAGCAACCGTTGAGGACGCAATGGGACGCGTCAATTCAGAAGAATGGTTGAAGGCGCTCCAGGAGGAGTACCAGTCGTTGCTGGAGCATCAGACCTGGCGTCTGTTACCTCGACCAAAGGGCAAGCGTTACAAGCGAAAGGAAAACGGCTGTGTGGAAAGGGGAAAAGCTCGATTCGCTCCGAAGGGATATTCGTAGAAGCAAGGCGTGGACTACTTAGACTTATGCGCCAGTAATGAAAGGGGCGACCTTTCGGAAAGCCCTCGCAGTAGCAGCACATGAAGGGATGGTCTTGCGCCAATACAACGTCAAGACGGCGTTTCTCAACGGCAATCTTAAGGAGGAGATATACATCAAGCAACCAGAAGTTTTTGTGATTGTGTTAAGGAAGTCTGTTGGGTTTATTCATCTTTCTATTTTGTTTTACTCACCCACATTCTTATTTTGTCTAAGTTATTTTTCCCCCGAACTGTTTTATCTACGCGTTGTTTAAGTTTGAGTTGATCAGTTGTGTTGAGCTCCTCATTCCATTTGAGGATGCCTTAATCCCTGAACTTTAATATTTTAAGTTTATTTTAAGATACAAAAAAGGAGGGATTGACGGGTAATGAGTTCTGTTAGAAATCCCTAATTTCTACATGTATTGAGCAAAAGGAGTTAATATCAATATGGAAGTTTCATCGTTATTAGTCTCCCTGTCACCTTTGGGGACTCCATCATCAGTTTTCCTAGTCTATTTTTAGTTTAGTATACTTTAATTACATTTGGGCCCCGTAACCCCTACAAGTGATAGCACTTCGCCTGGTTGGAAGGAGGAGTGAATCGATCCATTTTAGGGCCAAAGAGTAAAAGAGAAAGAGCGATCATCCCAAGAAAGAAAGCTGTCAACACGACAAAATGACGAAAGAAAACGACGACAAACCCCCCTGTGATGTTTGATGGGACACAGTTCCACATCTGGAAGTACCGCATGATCGGGTACTTGAAAGGCAAAAGGCCTTTGGAAGATCGTCGAGAAGGGCTGGACGCCCTATGCAGTCGTTGACACGCCTACAAATGCCGAAAAGAAGACTAGGTTAGAAGAGGAAGATCTGGACATGAAAGCAAAAGCAAGAATCGAATCAAGAGTTCACGACATCATCCTGCCGTTGATACAGGATGAACCTACGGCAAAGGCGACTTGGGATAAAATAATCGAGACCTATGAGAGAAAGGCTCAGACAAACAGAAACGCAATTAGACGCAAACTCACGAACTTGAAGATGAAAGAAGAAGACGACTTGAAGACTTACATCGCGGAGGTCTCGTCAACCATTCAGCAACTAAAGGCTGCGGGGGAAGACACGGCAACCCCGCAACACATCTCCATCCTCTTGACGACCCTCCCGGAAGCATACGACATCATAGTCAATCTCCTCGAGAACGAACCCAAAGCCGAGGCTGACTATGTCTATGTCGTTGGAAAGCTGTTAGACCATGAAACGAAACTGAAAAAGAGAAAGAAAGAAAATGATGATAACGAAGGTGCCCAGGCTCATTTTGTGGGACGCTACAACAACGAGCAACAAAGACATCGCGGCAGTGAGGACCGAGAATGCTACAATTGCGGAAAGAGAGCACACCTAGCTATAGACTGCTGGAGTGCGAGAAGAAATAACAACAACAGACACGACAGAGATAACGAGCCTCAAGCTCAACCTGCGGTTGCAGGAAGAGGTTTTTCCGTGGAAGAGGCGCGAGGTTTTCCGTGGTCGAGGAGGACGCGGAAGAGGAGGTCGAGGCCGAGGTCGAGGCCGAGGTTGGAATCGAGGACCTAATGCAAACTGGCAAAACAACAATGGAGGAAAATCCTGTGGTGTTTCGTTGCAGCAGTACCTACCGTCAACATGAGCTCGGAAGGCGGTCCGCAGACTAGAGACACCAGATGGATGTTAGACTCTGGAGCCACTCACCACATGACGTTCCAGCGCAACATCCTGTCGAACTACCGCTCCATTCAGTGCAACATCAGCACTGCCGACAACAACAGCAATCTTGAATCCCGTGGAGTTGGTGACTGTGAAGTGAAGATTAGAAACGGCGAAAGAACGGAACGTTAATACTCAAGAACGTTTATACGTACCAAACATCGGACGGAACCTGATCTCGCTTGGGATGGCGAGAAAGAAGGATCTTGACATTTCCGAAGGATGACGGATACGACCTTAAACCAAAGAAAGAACCGTCAGCGCAAGCACTTGCAACGTTCACCTACAGCAGCAAAGAGAACCTCATTTACCTTGATCAAGTCATCGAATTCAAGCCAAGCACGCCTCAGCAAAGGCCGAGAAGTCTCTGACACCGCACCATGGCACTTGCGGATGGGTCATCTAGGAAAGAAGGGAGTGAAGAAGTTAATGAAGGTAGCGAAGGGGTCAACATGACGAATGAAGAAGACACTTACCTTTGTGAGGGTTGTGTTGATGGGAAAATGACAAGGACATCATTTCCTGACAAACCCGACGAGTTGAAAGCCAAGGACCCTCTCGAGAAAATCCACGTGATATCGTTGGACCTATGAAGACCGCGTCAAATGGTGGCGCACGTTACTTCCTTACCATCGTCGATAGCGCAACAAACTACGTTACCGTTTACCTGTGCAAGAAGAAGAATGAGTCGTTCAAGTTCATCAAAAGTTTTAAAGAAGAAGCCGAGAAGAAAATCAAAAGGAAGCTCATTGAATCGTGGCAGACAACGGCGGCGAATTCAACAACTAACAATGAAGGATTGGTGTTTAGAGCATGGGATTCGACTTACCTTCACCATGCCGTACACACCGCAACAGAACGGTGTTGCCGAACGGATGAACAGGACCTTGAACGAGAGGTCTAAAAGCATGTTAAGTTCTTCAAAACTCGAAACGCGTTTTGG